>JARFJB010002187.1:7105000-7135000 GCA_036346205.1 Vesta saturnalis
TGTTTGAATTTATTAAATATTATAATAACCATTTAAATTTAGCTCAATTAATATTCCCTTTGGACATGCATACAAGTTGTCGCACATCATGTTTGTTACAAAATATGGAAATTATGAACACACCAATGAAAATATCAATGTCAACAATAACATACATAAAGTTATAACACTCACATAAAATGGCCTCCTTATCTTCTTCACGAAAGTCGCAAATAAGGGCGCGTCGTAATTAGAATAAAGTCAAATAAAAGGGCGCCAGGCTGTTATTAAGACGAAATCGGTAAGAATACACCTGGGTACACGTAGATAAATCACCCTTCAACAGTCAAAAGATCTCACTTACCTTACGTTGGCTACCGCCAGGTGCACGTCAAAGATGCTTCGGAACTTTAGCTCTAGAACAAATCTTAAAATATCCACACGCTCAAATACTAAAGTAGCGTGTATGCAAATCAGCTGTTGGGTTTCAATGACTTCTTTAACTTTATATTTCGTTACGTTACACCCAACGCTTGTGAACAAAATGCACTCAAACACCATAAAAAAAAACAATTATTAACGTTAAACGTTTCACTTAAATCTTATTAACTCTAATCTAAATACTACTCATCTTCAAATCTCTGTCATTAATTGAACTCCAAACTAAAATAATTAGACATAAACTAGATAAACGTCATTCAAAATTCCACTGATGTGTTACGTTAAACAATACCAAATACTTAATAAAACTCGAAAACTGTCTGACACTAAATGCTTTAATTGTAGGAAATTACCACTGGCTACCTTTAAAATGAATCAATAAAAAAATGAAACGAAAGCTCTAAATTAATTCTTTCGGTTTTATTAATAAAATCACCACTTTCGTAAATTATTGCTTTCGCTGGTCGGGAGATCACAAATTAACACCATAAAATCGAATTTTATTATATCTAAATTTATTTATTTATTATATCTAAATATATCTCAAAAAGCACATAAATGCATAGATTTATTTACACTGGTTTCGGTTTGATTTAAAATCTTAAATACTAGAAAACGGGAAGGTAAAATGGTCAACATTGTAAGCTTACCAAGTGGCCTTTAATTTTAAACTATGGAAATAGAAATATCTAAATATGAATGAATTCAAAACAATACGTAACCCATTGGTCACTAAAAATCAATTTTACCATGAAATGTTCATATGCATAAATTTGCAATACATTTAACTAAATAATAACAAAAACAAAATACCAAAGATATCGCGAATAAAAGCAGTTCGTCAACCTTTAAATTGGGATGATATGAAATCATCAAATTCCGCAAAATAACACCAAAACAAAACGACTGCGTTTATTCGCTTATCAACAAATAATATCACCAAATTTACAAACAAAGTTATGATAAAGCATTCACAATAACGTACAATATTGCGTTACCTTCTTCACTGGGCAGCGACGAAAGCAACGGGAACGGCTCCAGCATACCAGCAGAACGTACTCGATCGGAAAACCAATACGGTAATTCCGATAGCGATACGTTTGTCTTAATTGGTCAGGACGGTATACAGTTTATGTGCACAAAACGAGTAGCTTATACACACGCCATATTTACACACTTTACTGTTCAATTAAGTCAGTAGCTCTATAAATCTGCTTAATTATTAAAATGGAAAGAAAAAAAAAGGTCTATTTACAAATTATTTACAGTGAGACTTTCGTCTGTTGCAGCTGATTTTCTTTTATGGGGAAACAAAACGTTGTGTCTTCACAATGGTTTCATTCGGTAATATAAATCCGCTTTAAGCGCGACTTCGAATCACCACTAAGATGCACGTAAATAAACAACAAACTTAGTGAAATGTTCATAAATTGGCCCCACGGTCCATAACTTCAAAATAAATAACCAGGAGGGATGAACGTCTACACAAATATCCACCAAACGGGTGATTTTAGTTGCAAACAACTTCTCCAAAAGTTCGGTCCTGCAAGAATCCGAAAAAGGCAAACCCCCAAGCTCACAGATCACATCTTACTCACGAAAGTCAGATCGAGAATCCCCGCGCAATTAACAACTGCGCAAAAAAACAGCTTCGTCCCCTCTACCTAATAGTGCACCATCTTTCTCAACATGATAAAACTGCTGACTATGCGATGTGCACGACTCAAGTGCAAATTGTCAACCATAGATTTATTTCTTAAACGATAATCTCATATCTCATCATAATGTCACGTGTGGACAAAATTTGTCATCAATTTTTTTCGAATGTTAGGATATTTAAAATATTATATGTAGAATTTTTAGTTAAAACGTTGTTATCGGGAATTGTTATTTTAAAGTTTGTTATCCCAACAAACAAAATACACCCACGTACCACACAAAATTATAAAACACCGAACGCGTTTCAATAGTTACGCTAGCATCATCAGCGGTCGACCACTGATGATAGCGTAGCTATCGAAACAAACGCATTCGGTTTTTTTAATTTTGTGTGGTACGTAGCTGTATTTTGTTGAATTTCACTTGGATGAAGAGTTTTTAAGAAACATAATAGGGGTGAGTATAAACTTGTATGGTAGTTGATAATGAAAGGTTCAGTCACGTTTAAATGGTTATTCATTTTTTCAAGTTGATCAGTTCATTTACGTGCATTGAGTTGTTAGGTTGGAAAGTTATAGAAAATTTATTTGAGTAACTGGGTTTCTAATTGAAAAACAGGATGTATGCGTCTCGATTCTCGGTAGCAAGACTGTTTTTTTTTCTGAGAAATGTCTATTATGAAATTTTAATATGGAATATTTTTTAATGTAACGATTAAAAGATGACGTTTGGTGTTTCTTTTATTTAAGTAAAGTTGTTGCAGAAAGAGGTGGAATGCTGAGCGTGTGATGTAGCGTTGAGCGCACAGAATTTACCTACCTTCTACCCGGGTTACTAGAAGCTATCGTGAGGGAATTTTCCAGTTCGCCTTGTGTGGATCTTAAGAAGTATTCAATCACACCGGGTATTTTTCTTGTGTGCTGTTCTTTTTTTTGTGGTCAGAAGTGGCATTTTCGTGCCCGTTGAATAGGATTAGTGTTTATTTTAGTACAATTTCCTCATTTTTTGAATAAAATCGCGCTTAAACGGATTGTGATATAGAGTTTGGTCAATTTATTTGTACATCAAGAATGTACATCCGGGTCCACAGCTGTTCAGACAGATAAAAGGTTGCTGCAAATATAAATAAAAAATATAATAAATTTTTGTATATATAAAAGTCAAAGAACGTTTTGTAAATAAATTAATGTTTGTATATAGTAAACCAGATGAAAAAGTTATTAAATCAATCCATTGATCAATTACCAAAGGGTCAATGGTATACTAATTGCGTTTACCGTTGAGATGGAACGCAAGAATTTTGTGCGAATTAAGGTAATTACTTTTTCGTATTTCTTTCGATGGTTTTAATGAAATTGTTTTTTTTTGTATTTATTTAGGCGAACGAATACGCTTTCTTTTGTGTATAGTATTGCATAGATAATTTTACAAAAGAGTATTCAACCGTTCATCGTAATATTACATATTGTGTTATCTTTTATTATTGTTATTGTATACCAAAATTCACATTACGAATATTTGTCAAATTTATGTTTTCGACGGTTTCGCACTAGAAATATTCGATATTTTAAAAATTTTTTGATTTGTTATGGACTGATCATAGACAACAGCAACAGGGCATACGCCAATTATATGAAGTGCAATTAAAATACTTTCTATGTGGATCTTGCCTTTTCTAACTTCTCTTTAGTAGAAAATAATTGCCTTTCAAGGTTCACTTTTCGGGGAGTGTCTGGCGAATTATCAAAATGTAAATCTCTGACAGTATTAGGTTATGGATATGGAACAATATCCATTGAGTTTACTTCAATATCCTGAGCGGGACTTTCTTTATCGGGTGTAATGAAATGAATTTCTTCTACTTCAGCAGAAGATCCAAGCTGAGAGACAGTGTAAGTCTTAAGTGGCTTGCTAAGCTGCGTACATGCCTTGTTACATGCTACAGGAACAGCTGTTAAAGCAAGCTTTCTCTTTAGAAAGTACTCTTTTTCAAAATGGTCTTCACAAATAAATCTTTTCTTCAGTTATCTTGGAGATGAGTTCTCCAACCCCAAATTACCTGTTTACAACAAAAAGCATCAGTTTTTGTTTATTTAGAACATAAATAATAATATAATGGAGAGCTTCTTAATTAATTAGCGCTATTTCGTGGCATGTGTTAGCTTTATGCTATATGCATAACATTTAACATTTAAAGTATTTCCTAAAGAAAATAGGACATCTTCAAGCTGTAACGGTATAAACGGGTGGTAGAACGGGATTACAGATAAAATTGGCCTTTTTGCCCCGACTAGTCAGCGTATGAGTGTAGGTCAGATGTTGAAAAATTTTGCACATCCAGAATAGTAAATCGTACGTAAGTCAAAATAGGGGATGAAAACGTAATCAGTTCGGTTTTGGGCGCCAGAATGTTTGGTAGTCAAAATAAGGGATGTCGTGCCAAAATTACGAGTACATAGCGTGTCTAAACATACAAAAAACATACGCTTACCTATCCGCAATCAATCCCAGGTGTGCTGGACAGCAACTCAGCAAACCACCTGAAATAGGGCTTCAAAAAACACTACACGCTTGCCAAATAAAAGCGTGATAAACACTCAATAAAGTTACGTTACTACACCTCAGTGTAAATAATTAGGCATTAAATAATAATCAAAACAAAACAAAAAAAAACAAGCTATAGAATGCACTCTAAATGAATTAATACTCAACTAAATATCAAATAAAACACTAAATATTATTAACGCTATTACTCAATAATAAAAAAAAAACTGTCACTTCGTTACGTTAAAATTTACGCTTCTAAATTACTTGCAATTTGCAAAAAAACACTTTTATGTAACACAAAAGGGTTTCCACAGAATTAAAACACATTTATAAAACCTAACAAAACTATAATAAAATAATAAAAGATAAAGAAAATATTATAAATGTAAACATACGATAATGCGTTTAAACAAAAAAAATACAAATACTTAAAAGGCAACAGAATGTCTGGCCAGGAATCCTGCGTAACGCCGTTCTATATTGCTTAATCTATCGATATATTGTGGATTATGTACCCACACTACGATAGGGTCAATTGCCTTTTACTACTAAAAATAAAAAAAGTGTGAAGGCGGAGCGTCAGAACTATGATTAATTACAATAAATAAATTTAAAACAACAACTTAATTAAACAAAAAAATACGACACCGCTTTCAAACCTTCGTTAACACAAAAAAATAGTTCAAAACACACAGAAAAATCTTGCAAATATTCAATAAAAAAACACAATATTATATTACCTTAAGGTCTAGAATTACACCTCTCCTGTGTTACAACATATGAAAGCGAACCAGGTGATCGGTTACTGCTATAACGGAAATGAAATCTCCCTGCTCTGGCAAATGTTGACTATTGTTCTTTTGTACACAAACAACTCCTTGATTGAATTTCGTTAAAATGTTACTGCATAAATTAAAAACTTCTTTTAAAATAATTTGTGCGCTCAACTGACTTGTTAACTTTTATCTTCAATCACACTAACAATCCAAAAAGTTAAAAAACTTGTTTAAATAACTATAATTTTAATATACTGCGAAAGTTTCTGTATATTTCAACACGCTTTGTACGGCAAATAAGTGGCACTTAACGTTAATTTTAAAATCCGCAGAAGCGAGAAAAACCAATGCGTTCACCGAAGCACTAATATCACACGACGATGATCTCTAGGTAACTTTACGTAAGATCCAAATCGGCACTAGGTATAATCCTTTGGTGGTTGAACAATTTTAATAAAATCCCTATACAGGTCTTCTTCAGAAGTAGCTAACTACCCTTACTACACAAAAAAAGTTCGTTCGTTAAACACCGAAAGGTCCAATACATCAACGTTCTAAACCATCCCTTAAAGCGTAACAACAAACGTCACCGTAATACTACTCGAGAGCGCGATCAGTTTCAGAATCATGCAAATTATTACCAAAAATCCATCTTGAATTTTGAATCCCACCACTCACAAAAAAATCTTATCTAATTTAGTTCCACCAATTAAAAAACGGAAGAGGAAGATTTGATACCCCAACATACAAATTTCGTTTTCGTCCGTAAGGACTCGGTAACTTCCAAAATCTCAAACGTCAGCATAATCATCGTGCAAAACATCTCGATATTTTCATTTAAGTACAAACAATTAGTCCCACATTCTTCCTCTATTACTTAAAACCAACATACTCACTAATAAACTGAACAACTATAATTAAGCGACTCCATGTCGCCAATATGACATCATATACATATAAATCTACATTCTTTCTATAATTTTTAAGGAAATCAAACGAAATAAACGTTATTTACACTTATATACAACTATATACAAATAAACGTTACCCAACATTCAATAAACGGGGAATAATAAGAAAAGCAACCTAAATTACGGAATAATAATTCACAAACAAAACAAACTAAAGCTCGCCACACACACACCATCCCTAAAGGTCGCAACACACGTAACACAAATTTATCTATAAAACTCAATTTGACAAAAAAATATATATATATATATATATATATATATATACGGAATCTAACTAAGTGAATAGAATTACAAACAAAATTACCCACTACAGGGTGTTCAAAATACCCTGACAAAGCTTAACTTTAGAAATGTAATTGGAAAAATGCTAATAACCTACGAACGACAAAAAATAGACCACAAACACCAACAAACGATTGTAACAAGAAACCAAATTACCAACAAGTGAAAAATAGTCAATAAACACAAACGATTGCAAAAAAAAAATAAAGTTAATAATAAAGTTTAACCTTGGAGGGCTAACTTCACGCCTAAATTAAAAAATTTAATTGAGAAAATATAATAACCAACAAAAGACAAAAAATAGCTAACAAACTCCTGCAAACGGGTGCAATAAAACACAAGTAGTATAGCTAGGGGGGTTTGGGCTGCATGTCTAAGAGACACAAAAAGATAGGGAATTATAGTAAGTGAGAGAATGAATCAAGGTCAAATTTGATTGACCTTAAAAATATGACAATGTTCATTGACCTCTAGGAGTGTCAATTCATAGATCTAAAAATAGAACCAGTTTGTGCAAACCCCAAAATTTATTGACCTTGTACTAGGTCAAACTTCATTTACCTGGACCAGATTGTGCTTAGAAATTTAAAAATAGAACCAAGTTCAGTGACCCCGGAAGTTGGTGCATTGTCGGAAACGCGAGGGCTAGGGGCCCAAGTACATTGACCTTTCCATGAACAAAGTTCATTCACGTCTGTTAGATTTCTTAGAAATATAAAAATAGAACGAGTTCCTGGAAATCCCAAGGTTCATTGACCTCTAGGGATGTCGTATTACATTTTTTAGAAGTCTAAAAATAGAACCAGATCGTGGAAACCGTACATGTCATCGATAGAAAATTGCTCAAGTTCTAGAAATCTAAAAACCAACGTTCATTGACCTGGGACCAGAAGTGAGGTTGAGCCAATGATCTCTTCGAGGGAAATCAATAATCTATTGGAGGCTTCCGCTTCGACATCGTCTTTCTCTAAAGAACCAACGTGTAAAACTGACATATCTGTAATAAATATGCTGAAAATTGTTGTGAACGTGTGTTTATTTGTGCGGGGACGAGTGCGTGCGTGTGCTTTCGTATTATTATTGTAATATTGTTAAAGCTAATTGGATAACAATAACCGGTAAATAACAAGTACTTAACTGGAAATATTTCATTTTTTGTATAAATTATATGGAATTTTATGTAACAATGAAACCAATTTTTTATGGGTACTCAAGATATGGAATTGACGAAGAACGCAATGAAGCTGATTAAACGTAAGGACGAAATAATTCGTCATATTTGCATCTTAAGAAAAGATATTAGGTTAGTTGAGAAACATATTAATAATAAGTTAGACGACGATCAGAATGAAAGTATGCTTAAGCTAGAGAGTAATTTATCTCTTACGAAGTGCTATTTGCTAAAGCTTAACCAAGGAACGCCTTTAAAACAGGTGGGGTAATCCACAAGATTTAACATGGCAACCTATTGAGTCCACGTTGAAAGTCAACATCGTTTTAACCCCAATTTGTACAGCCTCACAGTTTCGAAGTTCACTTAAAAATATTTGCAACCAAAAACTAAAAAATTGATATTGGTACGGATATGTGATAATGCTACCAAACTAATGTCTATAACAAGCTACAGACAAAGAGCCATTTAAGGAACAGGATTCACGGTGGGCTTTGCATAGAATTTTACATTTAAAAGTTAACATTAACAAGTACGTTCCCCTAAAAGGCGAAGTTATACTCCTTGTATTTATTGAGTACTCAGCAAAGCGACAGGGAGCCCATACATCTGTTAATCCTTACTAACGATAATGAAACATATCAATTTACACCGATTAAAAACATGGCTTTACTTTCAAAACACCTATCGAATAAAAAATGTCAGAAAGTAATTTGTAAGCGGTGGGTGTTTGGTATCATTTTTCCTAAAATATTTAACTTACTGTAATCAAGTCAATCTATGTTGTGCTAGATTACTATTTGTACTATATGTTGATCTCGAAAGCATTTTAAGAGAATGTTTCACTGCGCATGTTCAAAACAGGTATATATGCCAAAAATGTGTACCCCTTAGCATCATGCATATTACCTTAAATGCTCTTATGAGAATTCTATCACAATTTCATTTGTATAGGGGAGGATTTGTAACGTGGTCGTGATTTTATTAAATATTTGCCGTTAATCTCGAAATTATAAATAATTTATCAATACCGTACATCTGAAATGTAGTATAAGTTCATAAAGTTGAAATTGATAACGCATACATTTTTAGAAGCTTTTAGATTGCAACGTTTTTTTGTCCTTTTGCGGATTTGAAAATAGCTGGATTTTTAGTACAAATTAACATTTAGAATTCCAATTCCGTGAGGGTCAGTTATGTATTTTTTTTTAGTTTCGTTGCCTTTAAAAAATTAAAGTTTGCATTAAAATTATTTATGTTCGCACGTGAATTTTATTTTAGTGAAAGAGATGTAGTTCTTGTGTAAACAAATGTTCTCGTTATTGTTTTGGTGGATTTTTTTAATGGATTTGAAATTACATTATGTAAAATTATATTAAATATAACAGTATTACGTTTTTTGGTACATCTTTTGCGAATTTAAATTGTAGCCGTCAAACTTTCCCTTTTCTTTTGATAGCATTTTTGGCCTTAAACAAAGAGTTTCGCTTTAGATACGAAGCCTAGCGTCGGAGAGAAATCATTAACACAAAGGATATCAATTACGTTTCAAAACAAATCGCTTGTTATGTTGGGTATTTTTCGGATGTAATTTTTTCAGTTCGGCTCACGAATTCAATTCGTTTTTGGCGCAATTACAAAATTTAAGTAATAAATTGTTATGATTGGTTAATTAAAAGGGAATGCAGATGATAGGGAAGATGGCTGAAACTGAATGATGCTGAAGTCAGTCTTATACCAGAGCAGTAGAAGACTCACGTTTTTTGTGCATTGTTTGCGAAAGGAGTTGCTGTAGCAGGAGGGAATAAGTTATATCATACCGTGAGGGTGTGCCGAACGCTACCGTAGGAATATCTTTCGCTTCCATTTGTTGTGATAATTTTGAAGTTTCAACACACAACGGGTTATCTTATCGTTTTGTCAATAGCGACAATTTTCGGTCATAGAAGTAATTGGTTTTAGTGTTTTACGAAGTGCTAAACCGTTATTCTGTTGAACTGTTTTAGCACATTTTGTTTATACGGATTATTTTTAACGGGTTCCTAGTTAAATGATAGCTTTCGCGTACATTGCCGACTTCGAACAAATAATATAAGCTGCTGTAAATATAACGCTTAAAAAGTTTCGTGTAAATATGGTTTCGTTTTAATAGATGTGTACTTAGCGATCAAGAGCGCTTTAACGTAGTTTGTTTTATGAAAGTCAAGTTCGATCTACCAAAGTTGGTGTAAAGATAAATTTAAGAATTAAGAAGTTAGTGATTTCCATCAATCACCTACCGAGAGGAGCTTCTCTTACATCGTTGTGAGTAAGAAAAGGAAGTTCGACTGACCATTTGTGCTGTGTGAAATTAACTACATATTTTTTCTGAATTTATGTGTTGGTGATTTTAATAACATGTTTCTTTGTACTCAGACGAATGAATATGCCTGTTCGTTTAATTAAGTTTAATTAAAGAACGTTTGGATATCAATTCAATATATAAATCATATTCACTCGTTAACTATTTCGGACTGTGCTTTCATTGTTTCATTCTGTTAATGTTATATAGAATGATGTACTGCCAGATTTGTAAAACTTAGGATATAAAATAGATACATTTGGAGTTGTTGGAATCCTGCAGGAATTATTCCAAATCAAACTATAAACATCTTATTTAAGGGTTACATTTCATGTGCTTAGAGATTACGCTGACTGTTTATTTTTACATGATTATGGTCATTCTCAATATAGATGTATAGTGTTTATAATCTGAGTGTTTTTTTAAGTATACATATTGTGTAATCCTCATCTTTACTCACAACAGTAATATGTTTACGTTCATTCAAAATTTAGAAGTTTAGTTATTTTGGATTACATTCAAAGTTTATGAGTAATTTACTTGTTTGTGGTAACTGTTAATTTGCACAACTTTGCAGTGGCATTTCTTTGAAGTGTTTGATTATTTATGGAAAGCTTTAACGTAATGGATTATGAGAATTTCTATACTTACTAGAGTATTTGCTATTTTGATTTTGGCGATAAGTTCATTTTGAGAGATGCTTTGGATGATAACGTAACGTAGATTATAAAGCGAACAGGTCGTTGACAGATCAGCTGTTTAGTTTTGCACATGATAGTTTTGCGAGTAGCCGCACATTTTTTTAAGTTGTTTTTATAGGAATCAACTTACCGGCACCGTAGTACCTGGTTTTGCCAAAAGGTAAGCAGTTTGTTATTTGTTTGAGAATAAACTGTGTATTTCCGAATTTAGGAATTATAATCCCGATTTCGTCGTTGTGATTTTATAAATTTTCGATCGCGTTTAGTTTTGTTGCGACTTAGTTTTCGTTTGCAATTGAATAATTAATTACCGTTTTGATCAGTTATTTTTGGGTATTTGAGCCAATGATTTTAGAACTAAGTTTATCGAAATATTTAGTGAGTTTTATTATCGCAATTTTGTGGCTTTCATATGAAGCTTAAGAATTTGAGGTTTAGGTGAAGTTTGGGTAAATATTTTTGGAGTAGAATTTTACTAGAGGTGAGGGTTTTATTTTGAGTGGACATTATGGTTTCCTGTTAGGCCATTGTGAGATCTAGTTCATGACGATTTTCCGCTATAAATGTATTTAACAAGTGGTCCCTTTTTGACATTTTTACCCGATTTTGACGTTTTTGCAGTTGTAACGAGTGCCCATTTGCAGCATTAAGTAAGAACCCCGTCCACACCACTGAGCTATGCCGTGCGCGCAACATTTTTTTACGGGCTTGATGCTCTAATGAGTATTTGACCAGTAACAGGTTGTATACAATAGTTTATTAGGGAACTGCAAAAGGTAGCAACCCGGGGAAACGGAATTCTGAATATGATCGTGCCAATGGATGTGCTGTTTAATGACTAACATGATAAATTTGAACGTGCTAGAAAGTTGAAAGTAGAAACAAAGTTGTTTTATTAATTTAACAATATTTAACAGAATCTGTTTGGATATGAGGAACTTTAGATGGCTAAAAAAAAAATAGACACCAACTCCACAAAATTACAAACTTTTGTTATTATACCGCAGTATACCGTTAAATTAATTAAGGAATCTAATACAAAAATACGATCCGATATCTCTACAAGAATCCTAAAAGAAAATGTAAACTTTTTGTCCACTTCCAAATGTTTATGTACTGGTTGAAGCAGAGGAGGTGGCCAATCAAAAAAACTGTCTTGAACGGTTCGACTTGAGCGCACTACACAACATATGAGCAAAGAACTTAAATTGAAGTACTATTAAGTATTTACACAGACTGACATAATCTGGTCAATAGTTCTTTCCCAGGGAAAAAGCGCAAATAAAACATATTTCGTTTAAATGGAATTGAAATACCACATTATTGTAACATTCCAATTTTCATGTTAATTTGTATTCACTTTTTAAAACATGCACATTTTTTTAAGCGTAAACCATTATGTAAATTAATGCTAAGTTAAATAGACAAGAAGCTGAATTTCTATAGAGGATAGTCAGGGTGGCAAAATGGTTGTCGGAAGTTTGGACATGTCAAATTCGTGTGTCGGCATTTTGGACATTCGAATTTTTTGGGACGGCCAATGAAATGATCGTTAGCATTTTAGCCACAGTTGTTCTTTTGGACTTGAGAAATATTGAGTCAGCATTTTGGTCACAGTCAAAGTAATGGCCACATATTACATTCAGTGCAATGATCGGACTTTTGGTCCTATATGAAATGGCCTATACCCATTTTCATACCTCGAAATTAAGGAAATTTGAAATCAGGTTGATGAACTTTTTTGGTTAAAACGTACTGACATGTTTTTAAATTTTATGAATTTTAGTCTTAAAATGCATTTACAATTTTGTACTTCCCGCCATTTAATGTAAGGAGGTATCTACTGTTTGCTAATTTTAGGTTGGCAATACCTGAAGTTATGTACACTTGTGTGAAATGGTATGTTTACCGCAGTGACTGGGAAAGCATGATTTGCTAGTTATTTCGCATAAGAAAGTCGGGTAAACGAAAGTTTGTGTATTATCTTTGTTCAAATGTAAGTATTAATTTTTTTAAATACATTTACAGCTACTAACATGTGTTTTAACGATGTGTTCCTGCAAAAATATCAAATACAGTCATTAGGTTATGTTTGTTGTGGTATGTAAATAAAAGGAGGTGTTATAATTATGGTTCTCCTATAATTGACAGTGATGTCAATAGTTGGTGCTAACAAAGATACTAAAGTTATCCGTTTTGTATATTAAGCTTCTGGTATAGATTTGAGCAATGTAAGTTACTTGAATCCTTGACATAGGTGTCAATAATCATAGGAATCTCACATGTAAATTATTGGTATTACTCCTTTTATTTTTAATTTTTTATGCAGGTTTGAAACAATAAGTACTTATGTCTAAATTGGACAAAAAAAAAAGTATTCAACATCAGACATACAGAATGCTATAGATGCCGTAAAACGTGGTACTTCGGTATCATGGGCGAGTAAAGAATTTAAAATACCACGCATAACATTATTATATAAAGTAAAAGGGAAATATCACGGACTGCCGTATAGGGCCAGATACAACCCTTAGTTCTATGGAAGAAGAGCTTCTTGTGAAGTGGTTACTAGAAATAACTGATAAGGATTTCCTGCCACTAAACTACAGTTACTAGATTCAGTTCAAATTTTAATAGAGAGACTGAATAGGCCTAATAAATTTGAAAACAACACACCTGGAAAGAAGTGGTATCAATGTTTCATGAGAAGGCATCCAGGATTAACACAAAATTTGACACAGAGCAGATCGTAAATGGTTTGCCGTAATTAAAAGACTATCTGAAATAACAAAAATTAGATAATATATTTGAGGAGATCCCGGTCGGATATATAATTGTGATGAGTTAGCTTTATTTTTAGCACCAAAACGAATAAAGTGCATAGTACGTAAAGGAAAAAAATCCCCTATAATTTTATTAACAATGACGATAAGGAATGTTTAACGTTTGGTTACAGCAAATGCTGCTGGAAACTTAGTGCCCTATGGTTATGTTCAGTTATGAACGGATTCCAGCATCAATTTCGAATATAATGCCCCAAGGTTGGGGGATAGGAAAGTCGCAATCTGGTTGGATGACGGGGAGCAGTTTTTACGAATATATCGCAAATATATTTTGTGTGGCTTGTCAATAACGAAATTGAATTTCCAGTGTTGTTGTTTGTTGATGGACACTCTTCCCATCTGACAATGGAGCTTAGTAATTTTTGTGTTGAGCATAAAATCGAACTCAAAGCTCTGTATCCAAATGCAACGCACGTAATTATGGATGTTGTCGTATTCCATCCTCTTAAGAATAGGTGGAAAAAAGGTGTGCAGAAATATAAAATAGAAAACGGAGGCAAAAAACTTAAACGTGAAAATTTTTCACCTCGTTTAAAATCTGTAATTTATGAAGTTATTACAGAGGATATAAATAACACAAACACCTAAACGAGAAGTAATAACGTTTGTTGAAGAAAAAATAGGTATTGAAAAAATCACAGCATTTAAAAGAACTGAAGGCATATGGGTAGGAGAGGTACATCACTATATTCGCTATGGAAGCAACTCTGGTCAGAAGTGGAGGAAAATGCTCACAACAGTACTGCTTCAAAGGAGCTTCAAGGAAGCACCTATGGTGTAATTGACTCCAACTGAAATAGTCAACGATGAATTGCTAACTACAACTTTAGAAAAAATTGCTGAAAGAGAGAAAACACCAGATAGAGAAGAAGCAGTACATCTAACACTTATGAGGGTGCAAATTCTATGCAGGAGATTACCATCAACCTTCAAATCGTCGTTATTTTGGCCAAAGCAACCTCCTACATCTGGAACAAGAAAAAGGAAGGAGAAAATTCCATCTGTGGCAACATCCGACCAATGGAGGCCTTAGCATCAAAAGAAGCAAGATGAGAAAAAATGAAGGAAAGAAAAAGAAGACCGAAAGCGAAAAAGAGAACAAGCAAAGCTTGTAAGGAAAGAAATTAAAACGAGCAGTAGAAAGAAAACGTACTTCCAAACAAACAATGGCACTGGAAGAGTCCTCCGATTCCTTGGTTGAAGCTGATCTAGAATCCGAAGGAGAAGGTGAGAGATGAGGCTCCTTTGGTGAAACAAACATAGATGACTATGTAATTGTTAAATATCAAAATCAACACTATCCAGGTAAGTTTTTGTTATGAACGAATATGTTCAAAAGTTTATATGTAATTAAAAATTACTTTTGAACTTATTCGTTCATAACAAAAACTTATAATAATTTAAAATTAGTCAAGTTGCTTTGGTATGTGTGAATACTTGCGGTATTGCAGGCTCACATTCCATTAATATCAGTAATTTGATTGTAATTTCATTACATTTAGAATATACATCAGTTCTACGTACATAAAGACAAAATTTACATCGCTTGGGGCTTGTATCTCGACGGCGCAGATGGTTAGCGCGGTACTCTAACGAAGTGCAGGTCGTAGGTTCAAATCCTACTCGAGGTAAACTTTTTATTTATGTATTTAATAAAATTAATAATTTTTAATTACTATCCAGGTAAATTTATTTTTTAGAAAAGGGTGAAAATTATAAAACATTTGTGTTTACAGGAAGGGTTATTGATAATGATGACAGCAAAGAAGAATTTCAAGTTTTGACTATGACTAGAAGTGGAATTATAAATTGGAAATGGCCCAGTTATGAAGATATAATGTGGTATAAGGCCTGCTCAAAAAAATTCTATAGGTGTATATGAAGTGAATGAAATGGAAGTGTATCATTCTGAAATTTTGAAATAATCACAACCTTAAAATAAACATTTTTATTTCTTAATTTGTGTTGTTAATATAATTTTATGTCAGTGACTGGAGTTAGTATGTGTCAATACCTGGTTAAGTGACAAATTTGGGTATGTCAGTAATTGGTGATTTTACCGACTATTGTTGGTTTTTTTTAATATAATTTTTTTATAAACATAATGTGATATTCAACTGTGGAACATGTTCCTGGATAATTATAGTGCCCCCCCAATTCAATACTTTTAAGGTTTGCTTGAAAAACGAGTTTTGTTGGATTTCAAATAAATAATTGGTGTAAAAGTGTCAATAATTGGTGCCCTTACCTTATTAAGTTCTCGATAACATCACAAGAGTTCCAATACAAATAACTTAGTATATCTGAATATCTGAAAATTATTTGAAAAACAGCGATGGAACTGACAAACTAGATAATTTTATTCTAACCACAAAGAGTGCTGTATTCTTTTTGGTTATAGGTAAATAGACCGAACTCAATAAACCGAAAGGCAGTTGACCGAACTCAATAGACCGAAAAGCAATAGACCGAAACCTCACTAGACCGAAGCAGCAGTAGACCGAAACTCACTTGGTCGAAAATATGTTACGGTTAAAGTACACATTCGCTAAATGTGCACATTAAATATCTCGAAAAATTACATTTATTAACAATAGCATCAACTTCCCTTCACACTTTATTCAGGCTTAGGACTGACAACATAAACTGCTGGCGTGTTTAGAAGTTTTTTTTGTTTTTGATGCTGTTTTAAGTTAGTTCTAATATAATTACTTATGTTAGTCACTAAGGCATTATTATTAGAGAAATATTTACTCAGGACCGCATTCCGGAAAGGAAAATAACTACGTCATTAGCAGGATTAACCCATTAGCAAATTTCTCCAGTTTGTGCGTAAATAGTTGGAGTAATTATTGTTAACGATACATAGGAATGTTAAACTTTCTTAAATCCTATTGTCAAAAAATCATCACAAAGGTAGATAAGAATATTAAGCACACTAATAGTGTGTAAGGCACATACCTTACTTAATTGCATTCTTGTGCTAATGATTTTCCATGCTATAAATGCAATTTTTCTTATTTTTCAATTTATTCCAAGTCTACAGCTTGTTAAGGAGCGTTGTAGAAAGTTAATATTGAAAATGGTATTGCAGTACATAGAGAGTGTAAAGGGCCATCGTAAATTGTTATTAGATGGTCATTTGTAGATCAAAGACAAACAAATTGATACGAAGATATACTGAGGTGTGAACGTTATAAAAATCCAAGTAGTGTTCGTGTAATATCAGTGGACAACGATATTACACAAGAAAGTGGCCAACATAACCATGCAGCTGATGCTGCAGAAATAGAGGCAGCTCAAGTAATGCAAAATGTTAGAGAACATGCAAGACGTACCCAGGACGCTCCACACTTCATAGTATCGGAAGCATCTTCAGAATTATCGCAGGCAGCGTCAGCAAAACTGCCAAAAGTGGACAACATGAAACGAACTATACGAAACATTCGAACTAAGCATGAGGCTGCTCCAGCAATACCTGGTAATCGAAGAGAACTTGTGATCCCCGATAATTATAAAATTACCAAAAAGGGAGCAGATTTTCTATTATTTGATTCTGGACCCGCTGACGATCGAATATTAATTTTTTCTACTACAAGAAACTTGCGGTTATTAGCTCAGTCCATGCATTGGTACGTAGACGGCACGTTTAAAACTGTGCCACATCCATTTTGCCAATTATATACTATCCATGGGTTGCGTTATAACAATGCTATACCATTAGTATATGCACTACTGCCAGATAAAACCGAAGAAACGTACACTCGATTGCTTGCAAGTTTGAAAGACATTGAACCGACAGTTTCACCAATAAGCGTACTTATGGACTTTGAATTAGCGATGATGAATGCAGTGTCTGCAGCATTTCCTCAAACCAGGCAACGGGGATGCTTTTTCCATTTTTCTCAGAGTTGTTTCCGTCACATCCAGTCAGAAGGACTTCAACGTCGATATGAAGCAGACCCTGACTTTGCCTTAACAATGCATTTGTGCCTGCAGCAAACGTAGTAGATATCTTTGAACAGTTGTGCGAAGAAAATGTTATTCCACAAGAAGCTCAAGGTGTGCTTGACTACTTTGAGGATACGTGGATAGGACGCCCTCAACGACGTCACCGTCGCCCGCCGCGTTTTCCTCATGTTATGTGGAATTGTTTCGATGGTGTAAATGAAGATTTACCGAAAACCAACAATTCCGTGGAAGGATAGCATCGAGGCTTTGACCACCAAGTTTCTTCAAACCATCCAAATATTTGGAAATTTATTGAAGCACTGCAGAGAGAGCAGAGTCTTAACGAGCTTAAAATAGAGCAATATTTAAGTGGCGAAGAACCACCCAGAAGCCAGAAAAGGTACCGGGATTGTGCTGACAGAATAAAGCGCCTTGTCAGTAACTTCGATATTCAAGGAAATATAGTCGATTATTTACGTGGGATTGCGCATAATTTTAATTTTTAATATTAGTAAGTAGATATGTAATTGGGTAATTGGGAAGGATATTATCTGTTAAGCATTGTATGATTTACTAGAATAAACTTAAAATAGAATCAAAAACAAAAAAAAAACAAAATAATAATGCCTTAGTGATTAACAAAAAGATTCTAACTAACAATAACTTCATAAGTAATTATATTAGAACTAACTTAAAACAGCATCAAAAACAAAAAAAAACTTCTAAACACGCCAGCAGTTTATGTTGTCAGTCATAAGCCTGAATAAAGTGTGAAGGGAAGTTGATGCTATTGTTAATAAATGTAACTTTTCGAGATATTTAATGTGCACATTTAGCGAATGTGTACTTTAACCGTAACATATTTTCGACCAAGTGAGTTTCGGTCTACTGCTGCTTCGGTCTAGTGAGGTTTCGGTCTATTGCTTTTCGGTCTATTCAGTTCGGTCTATTGAGTTCGGTCTACTCGCCGTGGACCAAATTTGGCCTATCGCGCTAAAGCACTCGGGAACACTTAGGAGGATGGATAGAGGGATAATGAAATGCCAATAGATGCATATGAACAGCTACCTTAAATTTTCTCATATCATAAGTGAGAGGAAAACAGGAACTAAGGAGATCATTCCAGAGTTTAGAAGCCGTGTAGAAAAATGTGGATTGCGCCCGTTTGGTACAAGTGGAGATTTGTGCTGCATACTGATGATGTGAATGAGCTAACCGAGTGTTTCTCGCAAAGATAGCCCGAGATGGTATCAAAGAATATAATTCAGCAGCACAATAGCCGTTGTAATAACGATAATACAAAGAAAAAACTGAAACCATCCTTCTATGCTCAAGGGACTGTATGTGAGAAGTTAAGGATGCGTCATTTATAAGCCTAATCGCTCTCTTTTGAATACGATCAACGATATCGAGAGCGTATTGGGGAGCACTAACCCAGAGGTGAGAATTATATTCCAGATGAGGCCGAATTTGGGCCTTATACAGCAAAAGGGGTTGTCGAGAGGTAAATTACTGCTTAGATCTGTACAAAATTTTTTTGCGAGCAGCTGTTTTGGTAGCTGACATAAGATGGTCAACCGATGAGAGATTTGAAGATACAGTCATACTCAACAGAGTAATAGTCTGAAAACTTAAGAACTGAATGATCGATCTTTTTTGGCGGACACAAGCCAGCACTGTTAGCGTTAAATTTAACTAGATTATTGCTTCCCCATTCGAGAATACGTTGAATGTCTTTGTTGATTGAATTTGCCATTTCAGCTTTAATTTCTTGATTTGACATAGAAGGTAGATTATCAGAGTGCTATCGTCAGTAATCGTAAGAAATAAAGAAATAAGGTCATTTATGTACAGCAGAAAAGTGTAGGCGCTATAACGGATCGCTGTGGTACGCCTTTTTGAAAAAAAGCCATCAACTACGACACGTCTTTTATCAAGGAAACTAGAAACCCAGTTGATGAGCGTATCATTTAACTCAAACGAGGTGAGTTTGGCAAGTAAACACCTATTCCAAACTTGGTCAAATGCCTTTGAGATATCTAAATCGACTACAACTGTTTCACCGGACTGCTCTACTGTATTGTTCCAAACTTGGGTCACATATGAAAGAAGATCGCCTGTTGAACGACTTTGCCTAAACCCATATTGGTGTTAGTTTCAAGGAACGTGAGCAGTTGCTGATTGATGGCTTTTTCCATGATTTTAGACAAAATGGAAGTGATGGCAATTGGTCGGTAGTTTGAGGGATCGGTCTTATCGCCTTTTTTGGGAATAAGTTTAACATTTGCTAACTACCATGATGAAGGGAACTCCCCAGAAGATATAGAGATCGTATAGAGCTTAAATGGGACTGGTACTAGTTCAGGGGAACATTTCTTTTAAGACAATAGCTGGGATACCGTCTGGGCCAGTCGCGTTATTGAGATCAAGCCTACTGATGATCGATTCCAAGAGCTTGTACCGAAAATGAATTGGTTTCATAGCGTATGAAGAAGAGTTGACTAGGGGCACATCTTTTCCAGAATCATTGAGACACGAGATTGATGCAAACAAATCCACAAAAACATTGGCTTTGCCTACAGAATCAACAACTACCGATCCGTCAATAGATGTCAGGGGGGGAAATGAAGATGTTCCAAAGTTTTTACTAATGACTTTAGCTAAAGACCAAAATTTACGACTGTCTAAAGAGATGTAGCTAGTTCATTGCATTTTCGTTGTTCGAACAACTTTTCAGTTGTAGTGATTTCACTTTTGCAGATATTTCTAGCACCAACGTATTCTACATGACTGTCACTGTCGATTTATTACATTTCCATTTAATGTAATATTTATTTGTTAAAGATATTGCATCAGCACAAGCCTTACTGGACCAGGGTTGGGAACGTGAATGACCTATACGGTACTGTTCTTTGGTAATGTATAACTCCATTCCCATGAGGATGACTTCAGATACTGAAAGAGCGACGTCCGAAGAAGAGGACGACTTAAAACAATATTCACGCCATGGAATGGTTGCAAAGAAATCCCGTAAATCACGGAAGTTTCATAAACAAGAGGGTTTGATGTAAGAAAGAGATCTAGAAGATGTGGAGTATGGTTAGGGCCATCAGGGATTCTTGTGGGTTCAGAAATCATTTGTGTGAGATCTCATGAAATAGCAAATGTTTCTGCACTATCACCAGCAGGATTTGTAGTAGATGAAAACTGAAGCTAATTAGAGTTATGAACATTGAAATCGCCTACAATTGAGATATCGCAAGATGGAAATTGAGACAGGATATAGTCAAATTTCATACTAAGGTAGTCGAAGAATTCTTGAAAGTTACTGTCATTAGGAGACCTATAAATGCAACAGTAGAATTTTACAAAATTAGGACCAGAATGTTTAAACCAAATCACGTCAAAATTTTTATTTTCTAAGGAAGAAACCCTCTTGCAAGCAATTCTGTCCTTGATGTAGGCACATACGCCTCCTTTATATCGAAAGTTAGAGTGAAGATGGTATTGAGAAAATTGCAAGTCGGGTGACTCAGAGCTTTCAGAGGAGACTTGTGTTTCAGATAGAAACAAAATATCAGGTTGTAATTGTTCAAGATGCTGGTGAATAGCATTAAGATTAAACCTGATACTGCAGGTATTGCAGTAGTGGAAGTAACATTTACTATTAATTAATATTCAAGTGAAATGTTGAACAAGTGTATGAAGAAAAATTTAAAACTACTTGCTCAAGCAACATGTATAAAGGCTAAAAAGATATAAAAAAAATTAACACGTTGAAGGACAGTGGCTAAATTTGTGGAGAACAGTATTGTGACAGTAACGTTTTTTTCGACATTAGAGATTTTAAACAAGTTTTAGATATATTACTAATCGATTGATAACAAAAACATAAATTTTTAGTGGTTTTTTACAATATTTTTTTGTGACGCTGTACAGCGTCTTGCCACAACACACAGCATTATTTCTCGACAACTCGCCACAACGCTGATCGGCGTTCGACGCTGATCAGCGTTGTGTCACAAAGTTAATAACAAAAAATGCTTGTTGTCGCACAGCGCTGCCCAGCGTCGAACAGTTTGATAGTTTCTTTGTTTTTTTTTTAATAAGGGACAGAATTACTAACAAAATAAAAGGATAAAAAACAGAACATTATTATTTTAATTCATGCCACTCTTCAAAGCAATCAGGGCAAAGGGGTGGCTTTTCCACACACCCTTTACAACGGTAGCTCGTTTCCTTGCGGCGATTTTTGCTGGAACACAATCGGCACTTGAGAAATACTGACTTTTTGTTGGATTTAGGACCAGGAACACCAGGATTCTTTTCCGGCCAATGGTTTCCGACGTTAGTTTCCACGAGTGTTTCGTTTGGTTCAGACTCACCTGACCCATGTGCTGCTGGCCGTCTGTTGTCGTATTTTTGGTGCCTTATTAAATGCTTTCCTTCCAAATCGATAGCTACCGAATTTATTTTTGACTGAAATCATTTGTGGATGATTCCTTGTTGTTAAGACCATGACATCACGCTTATCTTTCCATTTTGAGATGTACACACTTTTTCTGCGAACCCTGTTCTCCTTTTTTGAGTTTTTTCTTTACAATTTGTCGAGGGTTGCTCTTTCTTCTGACATTTAGTGTACCATTAGTATGTGTCCTCAAATTTAACAGTTTTTCGAATAATTCGTAGCTATTATAGTAATTATCCATAAATAGCTTGTGCCCTTTATTTAGACAGGGTTTCATCAACCTTAACACCACAGCTTCAGTCTTAGTATTGTTTGACTCATCTATTACAGCGCCACTATACATTTCCATATTCAAAAGGTATCCATCAGAAGTAGTTAATTCGAAAAACTTGGTTCCATAACGAGCTCTCTTGTTTTTGATGTAAACCCTGAATCCGAGTCTGCCACGAAAATGCAATAAAGATTCATCAATAGAAAGCTCTTTAGTGGGACTGTATACTGTTTGAAATCAGATAAAAGTATAACAATTACAGTTTGTATCTTTTCTTGTTTTTTTGCATTACGTTGAGAACAACATAAAACCCTAAGAAACTTCTTCATCTCATTGCTGACATGGTAAAACACTGCATCTCTACTGTGCCTTGTTTTAGGTTTGTTGGTATTAGTTAAAGCCACTCCATAGTCATTTGTACAGGTAACAATATAATTTAATAGCTCATTGGTAAACAAGTGACAAAACATTTCTATTGGTTTTGAGTCAAGATCCAGGTTTATTTTTAAGCCAGTAGTGCTCTCGTCAAAGTTGAAATCCGGTATTGGAGCCGTTGTGAATTCCCACTCGTCGATATCGGAAGGCACTGGTGAAACGTTACGTTGTGTCGGTTGAATCACTTCTTCCGATTCTAAAATTTCTTCATCAGATACAGAGTCCGAGTTAGATTCCTCAGATTCTGACATAGCCTCATTACTGGGCTCGTAATTTTCATCAGAACCAAGTTCACCATCATTATCTGCATAAGGATCCTCTTCTGATGATACTTCAGGAGTGGGTACTTCATGAAATAACTGAAGAAGTCGCTTACGTTCCCTATCATAAGGATCATATATGTCATCATCACTTTCCATCTGAAACGACAGGAATATTCATATAGCCGTTACCTCATAGCACAACGTACAAAGAAAACATAGATTGTACTTTATACATCATGACAAATAAAAATTAAATAGGACATATATTTAATATTACTGCATGAAATTTGTAAAATTCGTCTCCAAAAAATATCTGTTTAGACCTACACATTTTCATTTAAAACGTTTCATAATGCAAACCTGACTGAGAAACCATACAACATAAATAAACTTGCCCATTTTGTTTTACTAAGAAATAATATTAGCTTATCTACTCACCTTTATTTATATGAAACTAAAATCTGCAGTATAAGTAGTCGTTATTATAAACACGTGTTGTAAACCAAAATGCCAGTACGTCCGTATCTGATAGAATGTTTATGCCAACTGAGGTGCTGGACAGCAGTGTGCATGAAATGAGATAAAGAGGGAAAGAGTGTAAGGGGTGTTCTAGAAACAGCAATAACTAATGTTTGCGTGACAGTAAGACGATTTTGACTCAACCAGTGGTGACAGTATCGACTATATTACATTTATTTGATATGGAATATAAAACGCTGTACAGCGTATCTTCATTTTGGTAGAAATAGTTAAGGATGCTGGACAGCGTTCTGTCACATTTGACTTTAAATAATATGACGCTGATCAGCGCTAGTGTCCTTCAACGTGTTAAACATGTTTTACCGTCATACATCTTGCTTGTACTAATGATTTTTATTAGTTTAAAATTTGTCCTAAATTTCACTTCTACATTAATTTTTATTATACCACGTACTGCCTGACGATGCATGTTAATTTGAAACATGTAACCATTTAAATGTTCTAATATAAAGCCTATTGGGATATTCAAGTTTATTATCTAATATTCATTACCCTGTTTTGAGTGTTAACGCGACCACCAATTAAAAAAATTTTGGGAACACAATATCCATATTCGATCCTGCTGTGTTGTCGTCTAAGTTTTAATCACTTTAGCTGAACTCCCATTGGTACATTTCAACAATATTACGTTTTAGATATTAAACCACTAGAATCGAATACAGCTACATTTTCTTTTGCTATCCACTCAACCAAGGTACTAAATCACACTTAAATGCTTATCTGAATTTTCAATCCACTTTTTACGATTCACATCAGTAACAGGAAAGAAAAATGTTTTTTGATCTGGTGTGCGGCTCTTTGATTTTTCACAAAAAGTGTAGGAGCACCTTGTGGTCATCCTCTAAAAAATACTAATAGTAATTAGTTTTAATACTATTTCATTATTTATGTCAATGACAATTTCTGTTAAAAAATTTTTAATTGTAAGCAGAGGATAACAGAATATTTTTATTTTCTGCAACTTAGACTAAAATGTTTATATAAAAAAATTTAACAGGAAATGTTAAAATGAATAATTCAGAAAAGTTCAGTCTACACTAGAATAGGTAAAAATAAACAAAACTAAAGCAAAAATTCAACACGTTCAGAAAGATACAAATAAAGTGCAGTTATAGAATTGAAATTTAAATTGAAGTTAAACTCAAAAACTGCAAGCCAACAAAATAGCGTTGATAACAGAACAGTTGTAACTGCATTAAAACAAACATTTGTCGAAGTTCTTTTATGCAACCCATCAAACAGAATTGCGTTTCGAACTTTCATTCCAAATGTGTTACTTTTTACATTATCGGGTTGTGAGCTAAAATAAAATTTATTACAAACGACATATTACCCAACAGACCCTCTACAGATTACCCACCTATACTAACCATAGGTTGAATAACTATCAATGTATAAACAATAGTAGTACTTGAAGTGTGTTTTAATTGATGATTTTTTAAATTGCACTCCAATTTTGATGAAAAATCACATTGACCGCATTTGTAATTAACACTAGAAGTGTGAATTTTTTTATGCTTTTTTAAACAGCGCTTCACATTTGATGAATAATCGCACTGATCGCATTTGTAATTAGTACTAGAAGTGTGAATTTTTTGATGCTTTTTTAAATAGCCCTTCACGTTTGATGAATAATCACAATGATAACACTTGTAATTAGTACTTGAAGTGTGTTTTAATAGATGATTTTTTACATTGCGCTCCAATTTTGATGAATAATCACATTGATTACAATTGTAATTACTGGTATTTAAAGTGTGCATTAGTTGATGACTTTTTAAACTGCACTTCAACTTTGATGAATAATCACAATGATCACATCGATAATTAATACTTGACGTGTGTTTTAATTGATGATTTTTTAAATTGCGCTCCAATTTTGATGAATAATCACATTGATTACAATTGTAATTACTGGTATTTAAAGTGTGCATTAATTGATGACTTTTTAAATTGTGCTTCAACTTTGATGAATAATCACAATAATCACATTGATAATTAATACTTGACGTGTGTTTTAATTGATGATTTTTTAAATTGCGCTTCCATTTTGATGAATAATCACATTGATTACAATTGTAATTACTGGTATTTAAAGTATGCATTAATTGATGACTTTTTAAAGTGCGCTTCACTTTTGATGAAAAATCACACTGATCGCATTTGTAATTAGTACTAGAAGTGTGAATTTCTAGATGCCTTGTGAAATAGCGCTTCACCTTTGTTGAATAATCACACTGATCGCATTTATAATTAATACTACAAGTGTGAATTTCTAGATGCCTTGTTAAATAGCGCTTCACTTTTGACGAAAAATCACAATGATAACATTGGTAGTTAGTACTTGAAGCGTGTATTAATAGGTGTTGACTTAAACTATTCCTCCATTTTGATGAATAATCACATTGATCACATTTGTAATAAGTACTAGAAGTGTGTATTAATCGATGTCGTTTTAAAGTTCCATTCCATTTTGATGAGTAATCACATTGATTACATTTATAACTGGCACTTGAAGTGTGCATTAATTGATGTTGTTTTAAATGTTGCTTCAATCTTGATGAATAGTTACATTGATTACATTTGTAATTAGTAGTTGAAGTGTGTATTGATTGATGTTTTAAACTTCCCTTGACTTTTGGTGAATAAGAATCACAGTCATCTGTAATGTTATAAGTTTTTGCAAATTCACATTTTATATCGTTAGAACCCAAACTAACTTCTTGTTTTATATCATTATTTATAATGACTTGTTGCTGGACAAGCAATAAATCTATTGGTTCTTCTTCTTTAAGTTCCAATTTAATTATGTTTTTATCAACTTCAGCTGACATCTTGAAGAGGGTACTCACAAGGTTTATTAAAACGTTCACATATAATAATTACATTGAAAAGTGAAAACGTATATAATATAGCTGTGTTCAGCTGCCACCATATATTTTTATAATATACTGAACATTTTTAACACCAAATTAAAGCCAAAAAAAGGAGATGAAGATATGAATAGGAGATACAAGACGCATGCTCGAATACGCTGTTGCCAAATGAAAAAGTATTAATAAATAAAATATTTTAAAAGACATAAAGATAGTTATACGTATGCCAAGGACGCAAAATGGTATTTTGACGACCGAAAGGAAAATTGGCGAGTGAGGCCGTCAAAGACATTTTGTGTCCGTGGCATACAAACAAATTTGTGTGCAACCGCTAAATAATTCTGAATACATAATTAAATTCGAGCTATTTATGTGCACAATCAGTACTAAAATTCTCAGACTCTACGATGTGGGACAGAATAAAATTTACGATACATCTAATAAACATCATTAATTATCAAATCGCAATTTGCAATCTATATATATATATATATATATATATATATATATATATATATATATATATATATATATATATATATATATATATATACAGGGTGTCCAGTTTAAGATGAAATGCATGGGGATATTGGAAACCGTTAGAGATACGAAGATGGTTAAATGGAGAAAAAGTTGCGTCATTATATGCCCAAGAAGTAACCATGGTTACATGTCAAAAATCCTTCCATTTACTAGACACAGGGTGATAACTGAAAATATGCGTTTTCTAAAAATCGCTATATCTTGTTTCTTGCAAGAGATACATCCACGATTTTTGCAGGATGGGGGTAACAGGTAGCGAGGATTTCAAAAACGATTTTGAAAAAAATCTAGGCCTACTAGATTTTGAGATAATGCACGCAACTTTCGATTTTCTTATGGACGCCATATTGGATCTTTGCATTTTTGAATTCTTCATAAAAAATGCTTTTCAACCATATATCATATGTTTATAATCTGCCAATGAGAAAGTGTCAAATTACACAATTAAATTTATATCAAAGCAACCTTGACATATTATGTATTTTAATTAAATGAAAATTAATCTACAAATTAAACTAACTATTGAGAACAATATTATTGATTATTAACATAAATCATAATAATAAAAGTGACAAAAAAACACAAAAAAAATAAAATTTAATATTATACTGAATTTTACTATTAATTAATCAAATGCTCGAATAAACCTCCATTCTCCTGCAAACACCATCTGCATCGAGTTAGCACTGCATCACAAGAGTTCCTTATCATCTCCGGGGTAATTTTATTAACAGCTTCGATAACTGCATCACGTAATTCGTCCTCATTGTTATACGACTTTGAATAAACTTCGTTTTTTAAATAGCCCCACACAAAGAAATCAATGGGAGAGATCAGGAGCTCTGGCCCCATCTTATTGGTCCCTGGTTTCCTATCCATCCATTAGGATATTCCATATTTAGGAAATCTGTAATAATATGGGCACTATGTGCAGGAGCCCCATCCTGTTGGAAAATTTGACACTTTCTCATTGGCAGATTATAAACATATGATATATGGTTGAAAAGCATTTTTTAAGAAGAATTCAAAATGCAAAATCCAATATGGCGTCCATAAGAAAATCGAAGGTTGCGTGCATTATCTCAAAATCTAGTAGGCCTAGATTTTTTTCAAAATCATTTTTGAAATCCTCGCTACCTGTTACCCCCATCCTGCAAAAATCGTGGATGTATCTCTTGCAAGAAACAAGATATAGCGATTTTAGAAAACGCATATTTTCAGTTATCACCCTGTGTCTAGTAAATGGAAGGATTTTTGACATGTAACCATGGTTACTTCTTGGGCATATAATGACGCAACTTTTTCTCCATTTAACCATCTTCGTATCTCTAACGGTTTCCAATATCCCCATGCATTTCATCTTAAACTGGACACACTGTATATACGTATATATATATATATATATATATATATATATATATATATATATATATATATATATAGATTGCAAAATATATGTAAAATATATAAGTAAAAATCGCTTACTCACTAATAATCATCGCACAGCCGAAACGGATCGACGGATCTACTTCAAATTTTGACAGGACCTCCCTATCGTGCCTTAGGCGTAGAATAAGAAGTTTTTCGAAATTCGGCCTCTAAGTGCCAAAAAAAGTAAAAAAAAGGATTTTCTGAACAAAACGGCGCTCCGCGTCGGAAATATCAACTCGATCCAAAAAATCTCGGACACGTCGATTTTTATTTTCAGTCTGCTGTCTTCTCCGTCTTACAGTGGGGTGCGGCCGGGTGTGGGTGGAAGTCCTAACTGATATATTAAGCCTAAACCGTTGGTCCTAGAGACATGAAATTTGGAGGGTATGTTCTTTGTGAAGTGTAGGTATTCACTAAGAAAGGGCATTTCGGAATTCCACTCCTAAGGCGGTGAAATGGCGGATTGAATTTTTTTGTGAAACTTTTTATTCTATGGGTCGATTGACTCGAAAATTGGTACACATTCAATTAAAATTATGGTACATCTATCACGTGTTCTATGTAATTTTTTGATAAGACGCGTAATTTAGCGGCAAAAAAATTTCTAAGGTATAATTTGTGTTAGTTCAAATTTTTTCAATATCTGAATAACGATTCATTTTATTAGAAAAAGTGCAGACATACTTTTTAAAGAAAATTTTATTTTACATAACTTTTCTTTATAAACTTTCTTAATATAATGCAAGCTAACTCAAAAAAATAATTAAATATGAATGAAAATGGTTAAAATGTATTATTGATATTTTATAGAAGCGGGCGGCTTTGAATTTTTTTTTTAAGTTAATATGTCTATCTGAAATGAAGTTTTAAACGTGATTCTGACATAGATTACTGTTTTTTTTTACAATGTTGCCTGTTTTCGTTATGAACGTATGACAGGTTGCAATTTGTTTTAATCTTTAACTTCCAACCTACCTAGGTATAGAAGGTTATGAAATCGACTTTTTAAGATAGAATCTATACTTGAAATCAGATAAGAATAAAGTAGAGGGCGCTTGAACTCAAGTTATGTTTACACTGCTATAATGTACATATGGCGGCAAATTTGAATAACGGTAACAAATTTTTACGAAAAACTATGAAGATTTGTTTTTCTTCAGTACAAGAAATTAAACCAGTTGAAAATCCGCAAGCTTGCATTGCCATGATAAACAAAAGAACTATTTCATGAAATTAAATATATATTTATTCTAATAATTAAAAATATTTTTAATTTAATAAAACTGTATTGCACTTGTAATTGTTCTATCTTGGCAGCAAGTCATTGTCCAAGTTTGGTGACAAATTCATTCACGCAATTTACTCACTTGGCAACAACAGTTTCAATCACTGATGTATTCAAAGTTGCTGTATACCGTAGCGAAGCACGGGTACTCCGCTAGTTAAATATAATTCATTGAATTCGGTACAAAAGATTGAGGTTATGTACACAAACTTGCTGAAAAATC
>JARFJB010002187.1:7140000-7337500 GCA_036346205.1 Vesta saturnalis
ACATAATTTCGGTTTATTGATTGAGTTTTATCTGATGATCGAACGTGATTTGTTTGAGATTGATTAATTAATTGATTTGTTTGTGCGTGTGTGAGAAAGAGAGAGGTGGAGGAAGAAACAGCATAGAGCAGGAGAGAGGTGTGCATTATCAGCTTCTATTATAGAAAATGTTCATTAGTCTATACGCCCCTAGATGGCGCTAAAATCAATTTTTACTCAAAGGAAGCAGGGCGCAGACCCCTGATACAAGTCCTGCCTTACAAAAACCCCCTTATTAGAATACAATTTTTGTATGACAGGGCGAAGGCCTACAGCTGTAAGACTAAGTTAGAACCTACATACAATTGCACCAATGGGGCCACGATAGGGGCTAAGCTCTACACTTGTCTTATAAGGTTAGGGTTCCCATACCACCTCCAGCCAGGGGGCGAAGGCCCGAGAACAAGTTGCGAAGCCCTACACGTGTCGCACAAGAACCTCCTTATTAGAAATACAACGTTTAGGTAAAAGATCATCCAATAGCATTTGGCCATTTTAAAGCAATAGGACCGATAATTTTAATAATAATATCTTATTAATTATGCAATTTCCAACATTGTATGCGTGTGCATTTGCCTAACCTCCAGGGGTACTGCTATTAATATAGTCAGAAGGACCTTAATACCATCAAAAATAACCCTAAGACCAACTCAAAGTCCAAGACCTAGGCCAAGATCCAGCCCCCAGCACCAAGACCTGCCCCTCACGTGAGCATGTGCAAAAAAGGCTCTAATTAGGGTTGACCTCGAAAAGAAACCTTGAGGGTTGAAAATACGCATCCTATACGTGAGCTGTCATAAAATAGGGGTGAAAAACACGTCCTACACGTGGGTGTGTAAAAAATAAGGGTGAAAATACACGTCCTATACGCAAGCGAGTAAAAATAATTAATTAATAAAAATAAATAAAGATCATCATCATCTTAAAGCTATCAGATTAAGAATTTCCCTCAGGTTAAAAATAATTAATTAATAAAAATAATTAAAGATCATCATCATCTTAAAAGCTATCAGATTAAGAATTTCCCTAGGATAAAAATAATTAATTAATACAAATAATTAAAGATCATCATCAGCTTATAAACTATCAGATTAAGAATTTACCTAGGATAATTAATTAATAAAAATAATTAAAGATCATCATCTTATATTAATAAAAATAATTAAAAGATCACCATCTCAAAATAAGGGTAAAAATACGGTCTCATAGGTAAGCGTATAAAAAATAAGGGTTGAACGGTCTCAGACGTGGATGTGTAAAAATAGGAGTGAAAAAATACGTCCTACACGTAAGCGAGTAAAAAATAGGGTGGAAAATGCGGTCCCCCACGTGAGCATATAAAAAAGTGAAAGTGGGCGGGGCTTGTGACGTAAAAAAAAGGAGTGGGGATGGTGTCTCCTTACTACTGTTGCTATAGAAAACAATGGAACAGATAAGCGCCATCCTTGTCTGATATCACTGTTAAAACTGTTTGTAGTAGTGATTAAGTGACCTAATCTCGCATTACAACTGCTGATCGTCTATAATATTAATATTAAATATTAATTTCTTACGTTCATTGTTTCCAAGACCTTAAATAGTTAGGAATGATTTGTATTGTCAAAAGCCCATTTTTAATCGAGATTGATTATTGCCAATGGTATTTTGTTTTTATTCACGTAGTTTGTTAACGAAGTAAGTGAATTGGATTATACATAGATTTGTTGACCATCAAGTACACATACACACACACACTGCTGTGTTCATTGCTGATTGCTGGTATTTGTATATTCTTCACTTTCACTTTGTCTTGTAACGCTTTCTTTTTTGTTCTTAATTTTCTTTAAAATTGTTTCTGGTAGCCTTTGTGTATCGTCTCCTTTATTTAAGTATCCTAGGGATTTTTCAATTTCTATGGCTTCCTTGCATGTTGGCTATCGTTTTCGTGTTTTCAAAATCAACTACAGGTGATGTACTGCTTACATATTGTGCGAGTAATGACATGGGTTGGTTTTTTCGAACAGCGTTGCGGTGGTCCTCTCTTCCCACGTTGATACGTTTACTCATTTGTCCTACGTAAGATTGTAGACAACCTCTGCATGGTATCTCGTTCAGCCCTTGTTGTCTTAATTCTATTCTTATCTTCGGATTTTGAAATATATTTCCGATTTTTCTGTCGGTGGTGAAAATCAAGATGCTAAAGGAGCACAATGTACCACTAGATGATTTACTGACCACCTTCGAAGTAGTATCGCTATTTACAAATGTGCCGATCAACCATACATTAAACATAATAAAACAAAAATTTCAACCATCTGAAGATACGATAAATTAATACATCATTGCCGTAAAAGCACATATACTTCATCTACGGGTTTCAAAGAGACAAGCAGATAGAAGGGGCGCCAATGGGCTCTCCACTCTTTGCCAGTGATAGCTAACATATTTATGTAGAATTTAGAAAAGCAGGCATTGGAAACAGAAACAGCACCCGATAAACAAAAACTAGGTTATGTCGATAACACTTTTATGATTTGGACACACGGATAAGATAAACTGAGCAAAGTTCTAAAATTCTTAAACAGCATGCACCAAAAGATACGATTTACAATGGAAATGGAAAAAGAAAAGGAACTGCCATTGCTAGACGTGCTTGTGTACAATAAGAGCAATGGAAACATGGGACATAACAGTATATAAAAAAATGCACATACAAACAGATACCTCAATGCAGAATCTTATCACCACCCAACACAACCACACTCGGTTATAAAAACATTGATAACAAGACCCAGGCATCTAGGAAACGCGAATAACGTGCATCAAGAGATGAGGAACCTTAAAATAGCACTGCTACAGAATGGTTCGACTGAAGGAAATATAAAAAAAGCCGAAAAATGAAGATAACGAAAAGGAAGAACCGATATCGAAGGCGTGTTTACAATATGTAAAAGGCACCACAGAAAGGATAAGCAAGATATTAAAGAAAAACAACATTGCAAATATTTGCACTACCAACATAAAAATCGGAAATATTTTACAAAATCCAAAGACAAGAATAGAATTAGAACAATGGGTGTATGAGACACCATGTAGAGAGTGTTCACAAACCTACACAGAGCAAACGAATAAACTTATCAACGTAACAAGAGAAGAGCACAGCGACACGGTTCAAAAGAACCAATGACGTCATCACTCGCACAACATGTGAGCAGTACATCACATGTAAATGATTTTGAAAACCCAAAAATAATAGCCAACATACAATACAAAACACAACCAACAATAAGGAAAGCCATTGAAGTTGAAAAACGTCCAGGAAACTTAAATAAAAGACGATACACAAAGGGTAGCGAATACTTGAAAAACACACTCACGCATGCATGCACGCACACAACACACACTGAGTGAGTGTGTGAGTGTGTGTGTGTGTGTGTGTGTGTGTGTGTGTGTGTGTGTGTGTGTGTGTGTGTGTGAATGTGTATTCGTGTGCATGTACATTAGTGTGCACGATAACTTCAAATAATCAAACGTACGTATTTGAAATTTTGTATTTAGACTTGATTTCATTTTTCCTGGAGCTGATTAGATTTTGGAAGAAATCTCACGGTGAAAAGGTTTTTATCAAATATTTCTTAAACAACCGCGTCTTTCAAATACACAAAAATATCCACATATAGATCTTAAAATCATAAATTGATTACGTACTATGGAATTTTTTGATACGACGCGTAGTTTGGAGACAAAAAAAATCCTAAAGTTGAATTTAAATGCTTGTTCAAATCTATTGTTAAATTCATACTTTTATCTGAATATGGATAAATTTTATAAGAAAACGTGTGCATATATTTTTTAAAGATAATTTAATTTTACATAACTTTGCTTTATAACGTTTTTGAATTCGAAAACAAATAAAAATTAATTAAACAGGAGTGAAAATGTATTTTTTGCACGATCGAGCATTTTTGTTAATTTACAATATTTGTTGGTAGGATATGTTTACCTAGCGGTTGATATGCCCAAGACGTCGGTAAGTAAACACTTACCGACGAATTTTCCATACCGAGGGTTGAACTAAACGCTATCATATGATATTCGACAAGTTGAACGTGCCGCGAAATGTAAACGTCACCTTTGACTTTTCGTTTAAGTTAGTAAAAATTAACATTAGTTCAATTGAATGTAATACGATCGTGCAAAAAACAGCATAAGCATCACGATCGTGTTAAGGGTTGTACCCGATCTCTGGCAAAATTGGAGACTTGATTCTTAGTATACTATTTCATATTTTTTAGAAGCGGGCGACTCAAGGAATTTTTGTTCAAGGTAGTATATAGATGTCTTTTAAACTCTATCCGACACGAAGTTTTAAACGTCCATCTTACGTACATTTAATTTCTTTTCCTTTCCACTTTATGGGTTGGAAGATAGTGTGTTGTTCTACCACATCAGATCCTTTTTTAAGCAGATTGTAACTCAACTGTAGCACGTTATAGGTTGATATCAATTTTCCTTCAACTACTCTACTGCTTTTAGAAGTTACGACCTCAGGCTGAATAGTTTGGTTTGTGATGTATATACATTATTCTCACAAGTTTGCTTTTTAAATATGTCAGTTTCGTTAGTGTTAATAGCTCTATGGGATTATAATCTGTTGACGGAAGTGAAGCTTGAACGGCTATAAAAAAATTCGTTTCTTTCTGTACCTATTAACCATCGTTGACTTTGACAATGTAGTCAATTAAGTCAGATTGTTTTAAAATAATATCTGGAGACCATGATCTTAAAGTTTGTTGTACTGTGTGGTTATTATTTAATGTAGGCTTTGCTTTTTCATCACAATGCTCTTGTTACTTTTCTTGAATTTCTTGCAAATAGTTCTTGAACGCATTTTGTTGAATTTTTTGAAATCAAACAGGTAGGCTTGTTCGTAACCTTCTTCCTAGTAATAATTCGCTTACAGCCCATAAGTTTTGTTTAGGTGCATCAGTATAACAGTTTAGTAGGTACTACTAAAAATAGGTCACCGTCCTACCAAAACGACTTTACAGTTTGGGTTGCTCTTTTAACCATTCCATTTGGATAATGTGTACTTGAGGTTTTAAGGTTTATATCATATGTTTCTGCAAATTTTGCAAATTCTTTTGATCTAAACAGAGGACCATTATCTAAAATTATTTTTTCAGGTAACCCGTTAATTGAAAAGATATTCTTTAATGTTAACAGTTTCAGATGCTTCGTTACATATTTTGTTCACACTACAAGTACTACAAAATTTAAAGGGCCAATTATGCCTTGTTATGGTAATTTAGCGATTAGGCTGCAGTGGGGTATATGTTTATGACTGAGTATTATTAACTGATAAGGCAATTCAAAACCGCGCTTTCAATATCGACTATTATTTCAGGCCAATATACACTTTCTTGGTCGAAAAGTTTAGTAGAAACATTTTGATGAATAAGTTTAAATATTCAATGTGCAGGCTTTCTTGGGAATTAAAACTTCGTAGTGCAAAAATATGTCACTCTTTAAAGACCAAAACCTTTTGGCTTTTTATTATGTTAGACGCACTACTTTTGTACGTAGGCTGTCAGTTTGAACGAAATGTTTCATTTTCTTTAGTGTTTCATCTTTGTCAGTTGCCGTTAATACGCATTTTTTATTTTTCGATAATGCTGATATGACTGCAAACACTCAAATTATTTTATAAGTATTGAGTATAAATTGTTTCTTTACTTGATTTACGACGCAAAATGTTCGGTACTGGTAATTTTTTTCAGAAACGTATTTTAAATCAAGTAACAGGATTTCAATTACGCATACAGGTACAAGACATGAATGAACACGGATTGACAAAATGCGAGCAAACAGGCCCGCACCAGTACGACAGCAGAAGGCGGAGCCAAACGTCGCCCCGTCAGTGGAGGCCCCACTAACGTCGACGTCCAATACCGCCCATATACAGCTCAAGAGACCAACCAACGTGTTCGAGGCCCTAGACGCAGCCCCGTAAGCCGTGGACACCGTTATAAGGGAGAGACCGGCGTGGAATTACCTTTACCCAGCCGTTAGCGAGAGACCGGATCCAACCTGCCTCAACGAAGGACCAACACAAGGTAATGAAGTTTGTGGTAAGACATCACACACTGTATCATACCTATTAAACAAAGAGGGGTCAATTGTTTAAGGTAGTTATGCGTGGCGTGTCCGTAGAAATCCTCAGTCAGCGTGGTTTTAACATCTTTTATTGCTCTAGGATAAAGCAGGGAGGACGCCCAATCTCTCTGGTATTGGTACAGCTAATGTTCGCAAGAAAAGCTAAGAAGATCGGGAGGGAGAGCACGTCACTCGTTACCGTGCAGGACTTGAGAGGACTGCTATCGTGCAGTATCATCGTTGTTCACCACGCACACCGCTGTCTTCCGACAGGTATGGTATAAGTGGGAAGTAATTTTCACACAGCGTCAGAAGGTGTTTTCCTTTTTCGGGTAAATATACATTAGTTCGCGTCTATGGTGCCCCCGGTTGAGTATTATCGTTATAATTTTATTTATTTTTCATGTTCCGTCAATACCGACAATCATTATTATTCACATAATTAATAATTATTTCTTTTTGTTTTAGACACTAATGGGCACTAGATACCCACAACACCAATACGACACCGGGACATATACCACAACCACAACAACGTCTTTCACTTGCAATACTACAACACATCCGAAAACCAATAACAACCACAGATTACTGAATTCAATATGACCATACATGACATTACAAATACTTTTGCATCTGAAAATTCACAACACATAGTGCTGAAGAGGATTTGAATATCATCAGCAGCGCACTACAGCACAGTACTATGCATTACACTTATCTAATTATGTATTGTATAAAAAACCATATATGTTGTTAAATTTTATAGTTAATAAATTTTGTGGTATTGTATTAACGGATTGAGTGCTATTAACACTCTTATCTCCCCATCCGGACCACTCCCTTATCTTTGCCTGATCATAATTACCTGACCAGTATCTACCAGCCCTGGTAGATTATGAATCGATCCCATTTACAAAATACCAGCACATCACTGGGATAACACACTTCATATTATAGATATTCAATTCGAGGAAAAAAATAAGTTTGGCAATATTTGAGAAAAGTGACAACGTCGATATGTTTACGCGGGTTATGTTAAAATAAGATCTTTTCTTGAGGAACCTTTGTTTTACAGGGTGTTTTGTACTTTATTAATTTATGATTATTAGAATGTTTTAATTATTATTTTTAACCATGCGATAACCTTGCAATTACTTTTTCTAGAGAGATTCTTATTTTGTGGCCATATTTCAAAAGTTCTCTCTTCGATTTAAATTTATGTAACTGCAATATAAAGTTATAACCTGCGGAATTAAAACAAAGTAAGGAACATGATAACGCTGTACACTGGTTTAGGTGTGCACATAGACTAAAGCCAACACATATTAGTGCACTAAAAATTATCCACAGATTACTTTCAGGCCGTTGGCTCAAAGTATAGAGAAAATTCTTAGAATTGTTCGGAATATGTGTTCCTTACCTTGCTTGACTGAAGTGTATATTTGTTCAGTTCAACATCCTTCCTTCATTAACAGAAGCCACCACATACAAAACAGGGGAACACGCTGGAGATAAAATTTACAAAACACATATTCTCCTAAAACCCAGTTTTGATAAGAAAGAAATCAAGACGTTCCTTTAGACATCCTGCTAAATATGATATATTGTATTATATGCCAAAATCATATTTTCGTATACAGACATAAGTTAAAATTCGTTTACTGTAAATATCGAGACCCTTTTTCGGCTGACCGCTCAATCTCATTATCGAAGCGAAATATACAACCGTCAATTTCGTTCAGTGAATGATCTAAACTGGTCCACTACCAGAATCTAATATTATTTATTTAAGTCCACCAAGTTCATAAATAAAGATCACTTGGTTTATCTATAAAGGTGGGATCCATTTCTTTTATAATGCTACGTGAGACAATTACAAAAATAAATCGTAATTGTGATATTTAATCTCTCAAATCTCCATGAATGTATAAATTTTACTTTTTAAATGGTGCAAACCACCAAATAAAGCTCTTTAACAAAGCCAGTTTATTAATTGAAGGATACATTTGTTTAAAGTTCATATTTTCATTTATCCACAGTAATTTTAACAATTACAAAAATCCCTGTAAATTTCAAATGAAAGCATTCTTCAAGAGAGTTTTAAATAGATTGTTAAACGAATGCAGCATATTAGTTTGACCTAGTATCATAGCCACCCAGTTGTGTATAAAGATTTAATACTTGCTCATCCTTTTAAGAATATAAAAAGTATTGGCCTTTCAGTACGTAAATAATCCGTTTTTAAAACCCACATTGTGTAAATGAAAAGAACAGAGGCAAGCCAGAGGATTCCACCCATCTTTGACAGCAAAACCATGGTAAAATTAGATTTATGAAGAGCCAAATTATGGCCTGCATCGGTAATGCAGTTATACAGCAGTACAAAACATTAAAAAATAAGAAATTTTTTATCACGAAATTTATGCAAATATCTAAAGCATTTCAACAATATTTCCAGAAATATAAATAATTAACAATAAAAAAATTTTCAAAAAATAATTCTAAGTTTCAACACTTTTATTAATAAATTTTAAACGAACTGTCAGAACATTTGGTGACGTTAAATCAGCCACCATTATTTCTGATCCATCTTGTAATCCTAATTCGATTAAAGTTTTATTTAAATTTTCACGTGTACGTTCTTCGATACTTTTAATTGTTGAAATATATAAAGTTTTATTTTTCCATTAACGTAAGTAGTTAATCCTGGACTTTTCATTTGATAAACAGCACTTTCACAAAATAACTCGATGAGATTCTTTAATTTCATTTTATTTGGATCTGGTATTGGTAAGTTTGTGGTATTTGAGAACATGCCAAACAATTTTCTTTTTTTTCAGATTCGAATGTGTAGGTGTATATACCATCAACGTCATTAAATACTAAATAATTATTAAGGGGGACACAACAACTTGTAGCAAGCTTGAAGACCTAAAAATGTATGTTTTTATACCTAATTATGATATTGGATATTACCTCGGTTGCACAAATTGCTGCAATTACAGCATTTGTTGAAGCAACAGCCGGAATAATATTCTTCACAACTCCTTGCACTAATCTATAGGTAACACCTGTAATATTGAATTGTGACGATCTTTCCAGTGACTTTTCATAAATCCAAGTCACGTGTTGAGGATCGTCCCATCAATAACAGTTCCCCAAGGATTTTCCTTAGGCCATTGAATTATCTTCACATACTCAATACAATGTTCAGGTAAACGAGGAGTATTTGCAATTGTACAAAGTGGGTAGGTGACTTGAGGAGGGTATAAATCTAAAGTACAATCAATGCAAGCACTAACACCTGGTAAAATGACACGAGCATGTCCTTTAAAACCCTCCGTGCCTAAAATTATAACACAAATAACGATAATTTATATTTGTTTTTCACAAACCTCCATCAATCATTGGTATAATACTTGTTTGATCTAAGGTGCCATCTTCATAATTTAGCAACGAGAGCAACATTCCATTGATCCAACGTCGAGCAACGATCGAATCTAATCCACATACTACAATATGAAATTGTCTATAAAATGTTTCGTCAAAATCTTGAATTTTGCAAAAATGAGGTGTCACTTGACATCCCATTACTTTTTTATTAATAAAAGCAGCCGCAACTTCTGCTTTTGATAGACCTATATCTTTATGTCGAAATAAAAATTGCCGATTCAAATTAGATAATTCAATAGTATCCATATCAATTACATGAAGTTGTTTAAATCCCATTAAAGCTAAATCTTTTAATAATTCACAGCCTAAACCACCAGCTCCGATAACCAATACTTTACAAGTTGTCATAATAAAATCCAAAATTTCAGATGATGGTTCAAATTCTGGATGGCTAAAAGGACCTGGGCGCTCTAACACTTTTCTCAAATGTCCCCAGCGATTCTGTGAGCCTTCCTGATTCTCAGACATATTTTTATATTTAAAAAAATAATTAGTACGATACAACCTCAAATTTAATTTTGACTGTGGTTCCCTATGTGGGACGTGACTATAAAGATAATGTGTAGTGGCTCATAACACGCGTGTTTAGTTTGACGTCAGGCGTCATTTTCTGTTCACACTATCCAAACAGTAAATTCTCTTATGGCATTTAACATTGTACTGATTTTATATTTGTGCGTTGTGTAAGGATATGTAATGTGTGGTAAGTGTCGATTCGTATTCTTGCGTTCATTATCTAAAAGCTGATATATAATACATGACCATAATCACTACCAGTTTTAAATTTATACGTATTTATTGAGAACGGGTGAACCACTTTTTTTGTGAGGTTATGGTAATTTTGTTTAATAAAATCATGGTATTCTAATATTATTAATAAGTACCTTTCATTTTAGCGACAATGTGCGTTTAATGTACGTTGCAAAATTACCACAACCCCACTAAAAGTCAAGTTATTCTTTGAAAAATTAAAATACCCAGACATTACATAATAAATACGCCTATTATATCTAATTTAATAGGTCATCATATTCATCTCTTTCAACTCCTTCATTATCGACGCTTCGCTTTCCTTCAAGCTTTTTCAAAGTATAATTAACAAGCTTGTATAACAATTAAAGCAAACATTATAAAATGATACACCTTAAAATATTATTAAAATTTGTCAGAAAATAGGATAAACATTTTTCATTTTGCATCCAACATGACGAATATTTTAATTCCATGATTATGATTATAGATACCATGGTTATGTTTTGGGCACCAGACTGCAAACATTATAATCAGAGAGAGAAATGTACATTTTACAAGAGAAACAACGGAAAGAAACCGATGGAAGAAACTTGTTAGGTAAGCACGAGTCTCTCAAAATTTAACAAAAAATCATTTTGTTATAATAATCTTTTATAGAAGGGATATTGAACCTGGACCAGGAGCATTTTTGTGTAGTTGTCATTTTCGAAATTATGTTTTGTTAGGTATATTTCAACAAAATAATGCAAACCAAGAAACCGATTACATAAAAATAAATAAAATAACTGTAAAATAAATGCACATTGTCACTAAAATGAAACGCATTTATTAATAATGTTAAAATACGATGTGTAACGGTATAAACGGGTGGTAGAACGGGATTACAGATAAATTGGCCTGTTTGCCCCGACTAGCCAGCGTATGGGTGTAGGTCAGATGTTGAAAAATTTTGCACAACCAGAATAGTAAATCTTACGTAAGTCAAAATAGGGGATGAAGACGTAATCGGTTTGATTAAGGGCGCCAGAATGTTTGGTAGTCAAAATAAGGGATGTCGTGCCAAAATTACGAGTACATAGCGTGTCTAAACATACAAAAAACATACGCTTACCTATCCGCAATCAATCCCAGGTGTGCTGGACAGCAACTCAGCAAACCACCTGAAATAGGGTTTCAAAAGCACTACACGCTTGTCAAATAAAAGCGTGATAAACACTCAATAAAGTTACGTTAATACACCTCAGTGTAAATAATTAGGCATTAACTAATAATCAAAACAAAACAAAAAAAATAAGCTATAGAATGCACTCTAAATGAATTAATACTCAACTAAAAATCAAATAAAACACTAAATATTACTAACGCTATTACTCAATAAAACGAAAAAAAAACTAACTTCATTACGTTAAAATTTTACGCTTCTAAACTACCGGGTAGACTTGCAATTTGCAAAAAAACTTTTATGCGACATAAAAGGGTTTTCACAGAATTAAAACACATTTATAAAACCTAACAAAGCTATAATAAAATAAAAAGAATAAATATAAACATACGATAATGCGTATAAACAAAAAAAAAAATACAAAAGCTTAAAAGGCGACAGAATGTCTGATCAGAATGCTGCTTAACGCCGTTCTAAATGGTTTAACCTATATATATATATATATATATATATATATATATATATATATATATATATATATATATATATATTCGTGGATTATATACCCACACTACAACAGGGTCAATTGCCCTTTAATACTGAAATAAATAACAAAGTGTGAAGGCAGAGCGTCAGAACTATAATTAATTACACTGAATAAAGTTAAAACAACAACTTAATTTAACAAAAAAACGACACCGCTTTCAAACCTTCGTTAACACACAAAAAAAAATAATTCGAAACACACAAAAATCTTGAAAATATTCAATAAAAAAAAACAATATTATGTTACCTTAAGGTCTAGAATTACACCTCTCCTGTGTTACAACAATTGAAAAAGGTGGTCGGTTACTGCTATAACGGAAATGAAATCTTCCTGCTCTGACAAATGATGAATACAATGTTGACTATTGTTCTTTTATACACAAACGATTCCTTGATTTAAACTCGTTAAAATGTTACTGCATAAATTAAAAACTTCTTTTAAAATACTAATTTGAGCACTCAATTTGCTTGTTGACTTTAATCTTTTAAATAGTTTTATTCACATTAACAATCCAAAAGGTTAATAACTTGTTTTAAATAACTATAATTTTAATATATTGCGAAAGTTTCTTTATCCATGAACACGCTTTGTACGGTAAATAAGTGGCACTGCAAGAACGTTGATTAAAAAAAAAAGAATCCGCAAAAGCGAGGAAAACCAAAGAGGTCACTGAAGCACTAATATAATACGACGATGTCCTCTAGGTAACTTTACGTAAAATCGAAATCGGCACTAGGTATAATCCTTTGGTGATAAACAGTTTTAATAAAATCCCTATACAAGTTTTCTTCAAAAGTAGCTTAACTACCCTTACTACACGAAAAGTACGTTCGTTAAACACCACAAGGTCCAAAACATCAACGTTCTAAACCACCCCTTAAAGCGTAACAACAAGCGGCACCGTACTAGTACACGAGAGGGCATCAGTTTCAGAATCATCCAAATTATTACCAAAAATCCATCTTTGATTTTGAATCCCACTACTCACAAAAAATCTTATCTAATTTAATTCCCCCAATTAAAAAAACGGAAGGGGAAGATTTGATACCCCAAACACAAACTTCGTTTCCATCCGTCAGGGCTCGAGATCTTTCAAAAGTTAAACGTCAGCAGACTTAACGCGAAAAATATCTCTATATTTTTATTTAAGTACAAACAATCAGTCCCACATTCAATATCTATGACTTAAAACCAACATACTTAATAATAAACTGAACAACTATAACTACTCGTCTTTATGTCGCCAATATGACATCATATGAATTCAAATCTACACTCTTTCTTTAAGTTACGTCATTTTTACAAAACTTTCCATTAAATTTTACGGAAATCAAACGAAATAAACCTTATTTAAACTTATATACAACTATATACAAATAAACGTTACTCAAACTTCGATAAACGGGAAATAATAAGGAAAAACAACTAAATTACGGAATAATAATTCACAAACAAACAAACTAAAGCTCGCCATACACCTTTCCTAAAGGTCGCTACACGCGTAACACAAATTTATCTATAAAACTCAATTTGACAACGAAATATATATATATATATATATATATATATATATATATATATATATATATATATATATATATATATATATACGGAATCTAACTAAGTGCAGAGGATTACAAACAAAATTACCCACTACATATACAGGGTGTTCAAAATACCCTGACACTCCCCTCACAAAAATATTTTCCTTCGGAAAATATATCCGAAGAACAACTCTACTCTACAGGCAACCTACGCCAGGAACAAAAACAAATCTAACACTAAGTACAAACGTTAACTCACACAAACTAAATGTACGAAGAAGTACGGAAAATGCGGTGGTGCTGATCAGGAAAGACCCCTCGCAACACCCACAAAAGCTAGTGTTGTGCTACCGCCCGCACACACCACTAGTTGGGACTATAGGGCCCAAAACCTAAAATAAAGTCATACAAAACTTTAAACTGTTGGCGTCCGTGAAGCGAACCACCAACAGAGGCGCAAATGAAAATCCGGTAAAAAAAATTTAACTACATTACACAAAACGGACGACGAAAACCAACCATGACCTTTGACAGGCAGAGGGTGGGGAACCGGTACTCGCATAATTGTACATAGAAACATCATCAAAAATAAAACTCCATAAACTACACAAACTCCACAAACGCGTCACTCCAGGCGGCGAGAGGGTGGTTCCAACTCCCTCCCCGGAACTCGAGTTCAGCTTCCTTAGAACTTCAAAACAAAACTTCCACAGTCACGTTCGGTATCATGTCAAAATCGAGAAGAAAAGAAAATTGGATCAAATCCCACGATAAACGACAAACCCAAGAATGATCCGCTAAGGACCCGAAAATTATGCAACCAAACTAAAGATGCGTGATCGGTAATAACCGTAAATTCTGCTCCCTCCAAATATGGACGTAACTTCTCCACTGACCACAGTACGGCTAAACATTCCTTCTCGGTAGTCGAAAACTTTCTTTCGTTCCTTGTCAACGATCTGCTGTTATAACAAATAACTCTTTCTTGTCCATCAATAGTCTGCGTTAGTACTGATCCAATGCCATAATCTGAAGCGTCAGTTTGCACAGTAAACGGTAGAGAAAAATCTGGACACGATAAAATAGGTGCGAACACTAAACAATCCTTAATAATTCCGAAAGCTTTTTCGCAATCTTCATCCCAAACAAATTTTGCAAATTTCTTTAATAATTTCGTTAAACGCGCTATAATCGTAGAAAAATTTTGAATAAAACGACGGTACCAACTAGCTATGCCGATAACTCGCTTTACTTCCGTAGCACTCTTAGGTGTCGGTATCTTCAAAATGGCGCTAACTTTATCCGGATCAACCGATAGTCCATTCGCGTTAATTACGTAACCTAAATATCGAAACTCCGATTGACAAAAGGTACATTTGTCCCTGCCTAACGTTATCCCTGCCTCAGTAAATCGACGAAAAACTTCCTGTAAAACTTCTAAATGTTTCTAGACAAATAATGTATCGGTAAAGTAGGTTCTAATACACTCGGTCAATAAATCGTTGCCAACTGGCTGGTGCGTTAGCCAAACCGAACGGTAGTCGTTTAAACTGAAATAATCCCCTGTTGGGCACAGTAAAAGCCGTATATTGCTTAGAATCCTCCGCCATTGGTATCTGACAATACGCGGACTTACTGTCCAAAGACGAAATCAATTTTGCGTCACGAAGTCTGTCCAAAATTGATGACATGTAAGGTAACGGATACGCGTCCTTCTCGGTAACCTTATTCACTTTTCGAAAGTCGACACAAAATCGGTAACTACCATCTTTCTTCTTTACTAACAAAATCGGACTGGACCAAGCGCTCGTGAATTTTTCCATAACGTCCAACTTCAGCATCTTCTCCAATTCAATGTCAATCTGTTGTTGTATAAAGGGTGACACGCGATAATAACGTTGTTTAATAGGTTCGCTATTGGTCTTAATATGGTGTTGAACCAAAGAGGTACATCCAATCTCTTTACCTTCGATGGACGTGAAATAATCGGTAACCAACTGGTCTAATTTCTGTAATTCTTCGCTACTCAAGTCTAATCGGGATTGTATTCCATGCTCTCCATTCTCTAAAGCTTCAATTGTCTCCAAATTTTCGAATCTCCATTCACCATTACGTAAATCTGGTATGATGTTAGTTTGCTTCCAAAAATCTACTCCCAAAATAAGATGGTGCGGTATATCTGGTACGACAAGAACACTTATAATGACAACTTTTCCCTTAATTTCGATGGGTACAGTCACGGTACCTATACTCTTAACTGACTGACCGTTTGCTACAGCACACGTTGACGTACATCGTTTATCTAATTTAACACCCAAATGACTTAATTTCTTCCAACCCTTTTCCCCTAATATGGTCTTCGTCGACCCGCTATCCAATAAACCTAATAATTCTTGTCCGTAAATTTTGACAGTCACAAATGGTCTTTCATCTGAATCTTTGGAATCAAAAACGTAATCCAAAACAACTTTAGTCTTAAAAAAATTCGCATCATCCCTAGCCCTTAATGAACTATAATACACTGCCGACTTAACAAAAATTCTAGAGGACAATACGCGGCTCTTTATTGCCTCCTTGACCCGTTTCCCGAATTCGAACATTTAGGACAATTCTTTACTGTAAAATCCTTCTTTCCACAACGATAACAATAACGATTCTTAATGGTGTCTTTACATCTTTCCTAAAGGTCGCTACACGCGTAACACAAATTTATCTATAAAACTCAATTTGACAACGAAATATATATATATATATATATATATATATATATATATATAATATATATATATATATATATATATATATATATATATATAATATATATATATATATATATATATATATATATATATATATATAATATATATATATATACGAATCTAACTAAGTGCATAGAATTACAAACAAAATTACCCACTACGTATACAGGGTGTTTAAAATACCCTGACATGATTTTATTAAACAAAATTACTATAACCTCATAAAAAAGTGGTTTGCCCGTTCTCGATAAATACGTATAAATTTAAAACTGGTAGTGATTATGGTCATGTATTATATATTAGCTTTTAGATAGTGAACGCAAGAATATGAATCGGCACTTACCACACGTTAAATATGGTTACACAAAGGACTAATAAATACATAAAATCAGTGCAATGTTAAATGCCATAAGAGAATTTATTGTTTGGATAATAAACTTTGGTTACACGATAAACGTGACGTCACCAATAATGACGCTTATTGATACATTTTCTAATTTACATTTTTTTTAATTTTGTTCAACTATTATTGTTTAAAATTGGTTTAGGAATATAATAGTATATTATGTTATTAGGAGTAAAGTGATACCTTATGTGGCGAAACTGAATGTATTATTTTGCCTTTAATCAATTCCCAATTGTAATAAATACTAAGGTTGGTAGATAGACATTCATAATGTGGATCACGCATAATACCTTCTTCATCGTTTACATTTGACCAATCAATTTATAGGCATTACGAAAACCATTTTAACGTTGACCTTTACCACAGACAACAACCTGTGTGATACCAATAAATTTCGACCTTGAAGAGGTTGACTCAATGTAGCCAAGAACCAGAATGTCAATGAACCTTGATTCTAAGAATTTCTTGAACAAAGAGACGTGACCTTGAAATTTCACACTCCTTAGAGGTCAATGAACTTTGAGCTTGAGAATGTCAATAAACGGCCGACAAGGGAGCGTAACCTTGAAAGGTGGCACTTCCTAGAGGTCAATGAACTGGCAACAACGCTAAATCTGGCAACACCGCATGCCCTGGAGGCATGGTACCACTGTAAAGTGGCCCAGAATCAGGATACCTCTAGTACTATCTAGTCTCACATAAACTTAATACTAATAAAATAATACTGAATTCAGACTAACTAAAAAAATGTTTCCTCTTAGTATCTTAATTTTGGTTTTTATTTACATAACAAATCTCAATTAAATCTAATTGTCGTTTTCCTTATAATAACATTTCATACAAGATTAGTAGTAGTTAGCAGTAGTTTCATAAAATGACAAAATACTTATCTAATCAATACATATTTAGAAGCGAAAGGGCATATAAGTAAAAAGATAAAAAAATTAAATAATCAAAGCTTGTTGTGTTTAATTAATATTCCTCGCAAGTACCAGGAGTAAATATTTAAATTCTTCCTTTATTGTGGAAGCAGTTTTACGCGAGGTCTCTCAAAAACGCCCTGTGAGGAGTTCGCCTGTAAGGCTGAAATATATACCAGAAAATTACCGGTAACTCAGTCAGCAAAGAGTATTGTTTGTTCTTACGTTAAATCGTTAATGGTAGGTAAAGGAGAAGCAAGACAGGTAAACAAATGTACTTAGCTTAGTCTCACCGGAGCCAGTAGGCAGCTTAATAGATAGTGTAGTCTTTCGAGTCCCGAAGATGCCACCTCTAAAAGTACTAAAACATCTTATCTTAACGAGCAAGAATAGCATAAACAAAGAAATATTCGAATTCCCCAAACAATTAGGTTTGTGGTTCATCATTAAGAAAAATTCCAGGTTCAATAACATTTGATTTGCTTATTAACAAAAATAGAATTGCTTAGATATATTCGCTTTACAAAAAAAGGTGTTGCTTCAAACCTGAAAATAAATAATGTAATTTTGGACGCCAATTTGTTTTTAAGGAACAAGTAAACCTTAAAAATAGAAAAGTCACAAAAACTCTTGAAAATAACGAGTAAAAAATAATGACAACAATGAGTTTTATTACGATACTTAATTTGATTATAATGGATGATCTCTTAAAAACTAACGTTAGTGATTTTTAATTACCTGCCTTAAACTATAATGCGAATTAATTAACAATATGAAATACCTGGAGTAATTTCTTTTACATTTTGGGTGTCACTGGAACTTCAGCACTTCACCATTTTAAACTTATTGCGCAATTTTAATGGAAGTTGAAGTAAACATCAGATTGATATGCTGGTAATTCCCAATACATATAAATTTCTTTGTAAACCTCCAAACTGAATTGATTTTGCAGGACTCAAAGTAAAATTTGGTAATTGAATTCCCACTTGGCAGCAGCAAAGCTATTGCATCATCTTGCAAAGTTAAGGTTAAAATAAAATTAAACCCAAAGTAAAATAAGTGGTAAGAGTATAACTAATGTTGAGTTGCCTGAAACGTAAATGTCTCAAATTTCAGTATGATAATTTTAATAACTCACCATATAAATGTGGCACTCTAAATAAAAAATTAAATAAACACGTATTTCAAACAATGAATGAAGGACGCTCAAAGTAACCCTGCGCAATGACCGAAAATGACTCGAAGCGCGGAAAGGATGTGCAGTGAATAATAATTGAAATAGTTTAGTAAAAGAACTAAATGGAGATTTGCCAATAAGGTATGCAACTAACGTTACACGAAATGCGCTTAAGTTGCCAATATGAACATAAATTTTAAACATACATAAAAAGATTTGTTACACATTTTGGCTCAATTAGCAGTTGTCTTTGTCTTACATACGGGTCTAATGGATCGCGTTGTTTTATTAACATAGGAACTGCAGTGTAAATCACATAATATACGCATAATCGAGGAAATAAGACTGTCCTTTTATTTGATCACACTGTAAATTTAGTAACAAAATGCACGTGTATTCTTATTTCGGTTTTGAGCTGTCAAAGATTGTCAAATTTCTGACGTTGAAGGTTCGAACAATCGGAGTCTACATTTTATAGACAACACAGCCATTGGGCGCGTTCCTCAGTGCTCAGCTGCTGCATGTGAGCGAAAGCGATAGTTTGCTGACCAGCAGTAGCTTCCAACCGCTGATTACTGGTGAACGCGCCCATTGCTGTGGAAGATTTTCATTAAATGACCGGAAAGCTACAAAGCATGGTTTAAAATACTTTAAATACCAAGGATAAATATGAATCTTGATGGAAGTTCGTCACAAATTGTTCCTATTTTATTCAGAACTGGACAAAGGATTTTGTCATGTTTTAACTCTAGCTTAACGTATTGTTTGTATTTCATTTTTATATTTTTATTGTAGAATAAAGCAAAAGACAGTATTATATATTTTTGCTTTAATAAAGAATGATTTTCACTCAGAAGGCTGTTAAATTTACAAGACCTCTGTCAGAAAAATTATATAAATAAAAAACAAAAACAAAATCGCAGCTGTGGTTCTAAACACAATTTAAACAAACATCAGTTGTCTTCATCGTCCAATAATTTCTTGACCGTAGGTTTTTTACTTTCTGACCAAACCCTCTCAATGCTGCTGTACTGGCAATGATATTGCGGTAAACGTAAAGCTTTGTGACCCATTGTTTCTGCATAACAATCTAAACAATACTCTCTTTTCGGCAACTTAGTTCTTACAATTTCCTATATTTGGTACTTCATAAGTACCCTTTGAACATTGATACTTTTAGACTCGGCCCTAATCTTGTTTTAGACCAACTAGAACATGGAGTTGATTCCACCAACCAATCGCAAATGTTTGTAACTTAATAATTATATACGATTATACCGTAGATTTTTATACCGAACCAGTAACTACGAAATTGTCAAACAAGGAAACGCGTGATTGGTCCGCATTTATCACGATTTAGCCACAAGTTATTTCTCAGGCTATATCAACCTTAAAATTTATTTTATAAGATATCAACATATACAGGGTGTCCCAATAGTGCGTATTCGGTCGATAGCTCCTTAGCCATTAAACTTAGAAGATAAGTCTAAATACGAAAGTTGTCTATTTTTATAAGCTGCATAATCTAAAAATTGTTTGGTTTCTACAGGGTGTAATATAAAAGTACAATATAGGACTTTTGATTTTAAATAGAACACCTATATATTATTTTAATTTTTGATTCTCCTTATAATTTTACATCTTTTTATAAGATTTACTTACAAGCTGAATCTTACAGTTTTGAGATATTTGCAAAGTTAACTAAAACTGACATTTTTATGTTAATTCAAGTAGGTATCTCAGTTATTTTAAAGATAAAAATAATCTTTGGTATAGAATTATTCATACATAGCTTACTTTAATCTATTGTCAAAATTGGATTTCAATATATACGGTGATCACAAAATTAATTCAATAACATAATTGAAAATACTATATCTTCATTTTTTAAATGGCACACCCTATATTTTTTTAATGCCTTGTCTCGTCTATTAGTCGGCATTCATTTCTGTTAAATATGTTCTATACCCATCTCTAATAGTTCCGGAGAAGTTTGTTCAATTTTTTTCGTTGATAACACTGAAGAAGAGTAACATTAGCCGGTCAAAGCAAGCTATGAATACATAAGAAACTAAAAAATATATTAGCTGAAATACAAACACTTAAAATTATAATAAATGTTCAATGTGACCACCATTTTGTGGCTGGCAAACATGAAGTCTTTGAATAAACGGGTGATCACAAAATTAATTCAACAACGTAAATTTGAATATGCTATATCTTCCTTTTTTTAATTAGCACACCCTATATTTTTTAACGCCTTGTCTTCGTTTATTAGTCGGCTTTAACTTTTATTATATATGTTCTATACCTATCTCTAATAGTTTCCGAGATATTTAAGTTTGTTCAATTTTTTTCGTTGATAACACTGATGAAGAGTAACATTAGTCGGTCAAAGCAAGCTGTGGATACATAAGAAACTAAAAAATATTAACTGAAATACATAAATTGTAATTATAATAAATATTGTATAAAACCACCATTTTTAAGAGATATTTGAGATGTTTTTAAACTATTCATCGTAAAATTATACAATTTAATCAAAAGAGCGTAAAACAAAAGATGAACGAAAACAAATGAAGAAATCAAACTTGTCAAATAGTGCTAATATTTGTGTAGTATTGTATACTTACTTCCTAAATTACAAAATGAATTTTTCGAAAGAAGAACTTGTTAATATGATTTACGTCCTTGGTGAAAGCGATAAAAATTGTCTTTTACTTCATCGAATTTATAAGCAAAAATTTCCAAATGCACGACACCCGCAAGTTTCAGAATTTGTAAGATTGAAAGAGCGTTTCGAGCAAACAGGCAGGATTCATTACTAAGACAATTTAGAACGAGAAAGAACCACAATTAACGAAGGTAATGAACATTTAGTTCTTCAATCCGTGATTGAAAATCCTCACGTTTCTTGCTGACAATTGGAATTAGAAGTTAGAGTTTCAAAAACATCAGTTAATAAAATTATAAAAAAATATAAATATCGTCCATACCATGTCCAACTTGCACAAGAATTAGACGAGGATGACTTAGTTAATAGATTAAACTTTTGCAATTGGGCCATAAATAAAAATTTAGAAAAACCCAACTATTTTAGCACGATTTTATTTACTGATGAAGCTACTTTCCACAAAAATGGATACGGTAATAGACATAATTTCCATTATTACGATACTCAGAATCCCAGATTTATAATTCTTGTTGATCATCAACACTGCTGGTCACTTAATGTTTGGGCCGGAATTATTGGGGAAAGAATTATAGGACCATATTTTTTTGAAAACACGATCAATGGAGATTCATTTTTAAACTTCTTGCGCAACGAATTTGAAACTTTTATTGAAGATTTACCTTTACAAACCCTTAGAGAAGTGTGGCTGCAATTAGATGGCGCTCCTCCGCATTTTAGCAGAAGCGTTAGAAATTATTTAAATATCCAGTTTCAAAACAAATGGATTGGAAGAGGAGGGCCGATCTCCTGGCCTGTAAGATCGCCTGACTTGACAAATCTGGACTTTTTTCTTTGGGGTTGGATTAACGAAAAAGTCTATCAAACTCCTCCAACGACTGTAGATGATATGAAGGCCAGAATTAGAGACGTCATTCAAAATATAAATGTTTCCACGTTACGAAAAGTAAATTTGTCGTTTATTCAAAGACTTCATGTTTGCCAGCAACAAAATGGTGGTCACATTGAACATTTATTATAATTTTAAGTGTTTGTATTTCAGTTAATATGTTTTTTAGTTTCTTATGTATTCATAGCTTGCTTTGACCGACTAATGTTACTCTTCTTCAGTGTTATCAACGAAAAAAATTGAACAAACTTAAATATCTCCGAAACTATTAGAGATAGGTATAGAACATATTTAATAGAAATGAAAGCCGACTAATAGACGAAGACAAGGATTAAAAAATATAGGGTGTGCCATTTAAAAAAATGAAGATATAGCATTTTCAAATTTATGTTATTGAATTAATTTTTGTGATCACCGTGTATATTGAAATCCAATTTTGACAATAGATTAAAGTAAGCTCATGTATGAATAAATTCTATACCAAAGATTATTTTTTATCTTTAAAAATAACTGAGATACGCCTACTTGAATTACTACATAAAAATGTCAGTTTTTAGTTAACTTTGCAAATATCTCAAAAACCGTAAGATTTAGCTTGTAAGTAATTCTTATAAAAAAGATGTAAAATTATAAGGAGAATCGAAAAATAAAATAATATATAGGGTGTTCTATTTAAAAATCAAAAGTTCTATATTGTACCACTTTTACATTACACCCTGTAGAAACCAAACTATTTTTAGATTATGCAGCTTATAAAAATAGACCACTTTCGTATTTAAACTTATCTTCTAAGTTTAATGGCTAAAGAGCTATCGACCGAATACGCACTTTTGGGACACCCTGTATACGGATAAGAAATACTTGTGACAGTTCATAATTATTTTGACAATTCTAGTTTCAAGGTCACATAATATTAATTACGACGTGCCCAGATCTAGTAACTTTTTGATCATCTATTTTATATTTAAGCAAAAAAGAAAGAAAAAGGACTTGGGGTATTCCATGGCTTTATGTTATTCTTAATTTTCCAAAATTAAACATCTTCGTTTCGTTGCTAAGTTCTGAGCGACGGTGACGTCATCCACCAGTATGCGTATAACGAAACGTGCTATAGAATTACATTGATGGTTTTTTTTAATAATTTCAACGCTATGATAAAGTAATTGTAATAGCAACCATGCAATGTATACACAGGACCTCTTATAATGAAGTATAAACCATTTTAATAAAGTAATATAAAAGTTATAGCTTGGAAAACGTACCTACATCTAGCGGACCATCCACATACATGGTTTTTAGACAAACTATTGGTGCTTCTGGAATAATTAAATTATTAGACTTTCGAAAAGTATGAAGTATCTTAACGAAATTTCAATCGATTTCGTTCATAATAACACAGTTAGAGACCTGGCGACGATTCAAGCGCGTTCATTATGCGGGCAGCGACATCCGTCTCTCGTTTTTAGGAAAACTATTGGTGCTTCTGCAATTAATCAAATTATCAGACTTTCGCAAAAGTATGAACATTTTATCAAATTTCAATCGATTTCGTTCATAAATAATACAGTTAGAGACCTGGCGGCAATTCAAGCGTCATTATACGGCAGCGACATGTTCTCGTTTTAGGAAAACTATTGGTGCTTCTGCAATTAATCAAATTATCACTTTGCAAAAGTATGAAGTATTTTAAGAAATTTCAATCGATTTCGTTCATAAATACACAGTTAGAGACCGGCGACGTTCAGGGCTCATTACATCGCAGGATTATGGATGTGTGGTTACATTATTATCCTTTATTATTTTATCTAATTTTTTATTTGACACATGTAATTACCTAAAGTAATGCAACATGATATATAAAGACTCATTGTTATGATCCTAGATCATTTTTCTGTTGAAAGTAAAACAATCAGAATTTTTGTATGAATAACTGGCAAAATAGCTATTGAAATATTGACACTATTACATCAAGCTTCCGCCCTTTTTTTCTTTAAAGCAGATGTTGCAATTCCATTATTATAGTCAAGTTAATGTCTATGTAAAATGAATGGAATTTTAATTATTTTGTAATCCTTGGCATTACAGTATGCCGATCACTTTAACGTTGAAGAAATAGGCGATTAGGAAAATTTATTTTATTAACAATAAATTAAAATTAAATTTTGCACTCTTTTATAAATTGACATGAAATTCACGTTTAATTTATACTTAAGTCAACAATTATCGTCTTAGAAACGAAGACGGATATATTAAATAGTCATTACTTTTCAAATAACGGTACAGATTTTTGTATTGTTAAATAGCTTTAAACTTGTTTAGGATATACCATACTATGCGTTACAACGTAAGTTATTTATCACAGGTTAATCAATGCAAGACTACCTGTTGTTGAGTTCTAAACTAAAGATCATACGTATTGCAGACAAACAAATGACGATTGCAATGTTTTTATTGAAACTTAAATAAAAAGTGATTTTCAGATATCATTGCATTATAAAACTATTATATAGTATAATTTGTGTGGGCAATTACGTTTTGCATATCCTTAATACTCTTTCATATCTTAGATTAAAATCTATTAAAGTAAAATAAAATGCAGTACATACTTTTTAGTTCTATTAGTAGTAATTAATTAGTTTAAAATTATTAAAATGTGGTCGATAATGGTATTAGCAATTTGTAATATACAGTTCAATGCAAACAATCTATAATTACAATCAACCACGAAATTCTTTAATATGAAAACATAAAATTCTAAAATAATATCCTGATCTTACCGTTTAATGTATTTTAATTTCATTATGACATATCTAATCAACATTATTGAGTTTTATGTTTTTATTGTAAAACAAAACGCTGAATCTGCGAAACATGTTGTTTCGTTTCTTTAATTAAAATTATTGTAATGTGGAATCATTTTCGTATAAACACTACAGAATTCAATGTACAATCATATCATATATTTTTCATTTGTTTGACGTTTGTGATTTGTTGATCAAGTTAAACCATTATTTATTCTTTGCCAAATTTCAAAAAACAAATCATAAAATAGCTTAAAAGCCACTGCAACAAGCAGTTTGTCATCATGTTAGTTATAACTGATACATACAATACATTTAATTAATTGTAATAAATATTATTTAATTTGAAACCACCAATAAAATTAGAAAAGATTTATGTAAGTATAAAGAGACTATAAAAATACAATCCACCAGAATAATATCTACATTAATTATAAAAGGATTAAAACTATTGTTGAATAATACGCAGTCGTTAATCTATTTATATTGTCTAAAACAATGACTTGTCAATTGGTTGTAATGTTTGCAAATATCTGGTATATTTCAAAATAAGTCATTATGAAAAAACTATTCACGTCTATAAAACATTACCTGTTTGGAAAATATACATTAATACTTTTTTTAATTAAGAACAGTTACTCACGGTCTTATAGTTCCTAAGGAACGTTAATTTCTCCAACACATCGCTTGTTGTTTGAGGGCATGTACAGTGCATATTATGCAGTCAATAGTTTATTTGCTATTAATCTTGAAAGATTTTCAATGATTCATATTTCGTGTTCTAAAAGATAAAAAATTAACAAACACAAACGATATAACTATGCGTACTTACCTCAAAACGTCATTGCTTAATCATTAACAATATATTTTGAAGCACCTTGCAATAATTTGCGATTTGCAAGTGCTACGTTTTGTAATTGACCTATGGTTTGACCTAATTGCATATATTTTTATTATTGCATTTACCGTGGTCATTATCCGTCGGTTTTTCAAAACTGTTGAAGACGACATAAAGCCTGTCCGGTAGAACTGAACGGGTATCGGATTAACAAGGAGGATTGTCAATATATGGTTCTATTTGCTTGAAACCGCTTAATGTTTCTGTCTCGTACTTATTGTACGTGACAAAGAAAGATGGATATATTATGAATTGCCTCTATTTCTGCCGAACAAAAGCGTTTGCAACTTTCACACATAATGACAAGGCAATAAGAATCAGATGCAGGTAGAATAGAAATTCAATAGGTATAATAAAATGCCAGTGGTTCTCAACACTGCTTTAACATTACATTTAAAATTTATGGAAGAATGCAATTTTATAATAAACATTTATAAAGCCATTCATAATAATGAATATTCGATTAAGATAGGTATTTCAATTTACATTTAGAAAGTTCATTGTATACCATTCATTGTATAATAATCGATTACTATTACCTATAAGTAATTTCAATTGACACCTTTCACTTATACTTATAACAACAATAAAAATACATTTTATTATAGTTAGTAAATATTAATTAAATTACAAAGATATACTTTATAATTAAATGTAAAATTATAATTGTCATTCGGTTCAGATTCATCACTTCCTGAGTCATCCAAATCTTGGAAAGATCATCGTCATCACTTTCTTCAGTGTTAACTGTGAAAATAAGAGGTCTTACTGCATCACAATCTCTTCATTAACAAAAGTATCTTTAATTATTTTATCCGTATGATCAATACATTTTGCCATATTTCACTAACTGTTTTTAATGCGTCGTTCCACGTATTAAGAACATCTTCGTCTTTTGTTCAGTTCTACCGGACACTTTATTAGCCTAAGAATGTAATTTTTGAAATGGAACAGTCATTATAAGTAAACTATATAATTTATTTAAGCTATTACATCCTTTATTACTAATCTTTGATTACATTTAAAAAAACTGTTACCTAAAACCAAGAAAAGTAATGCGTGCTTCTAGTTTTCAGTGTAATAAACCGCTAAGCCGAAATAAAAATCTTTATTTTTCTAGCTATACTGACACCTGTACAGACGGTACTTAACAACTGAAATTAGATGAAAATCATAATAAACCCTTGAATTTGGTTCGTTAAATCCTTTTGTTTTAACCCACAAACCGCTGAAAGGTCATATCTCATATTGTTAATACTACTACTTTTCTTGCATAAGATCTTTTACTTACGGTTGTCAAACTTGAAGTAAAATTTTACTGTTAATCATGGCGTCAAGAAAAATGATTTCATTGAGATAATTGAGAAGTGCGCACTGTTTCTCGCGGAAAAATTGCGAATATCGAAGATATGGAAAATATCGGATTCGGTCACGATTCTTTAGTTTAGGCGAGTATTAAAATTTTGGCACGAATTTACTAGAAAAACGGCGATTAAATAACTATTGGTTGAGGAATACGGCTAACATTAAAGGTATGTTAAAAGATTTCTAATTTCAAAAAAGCAATCTCGGGAACTATTAAAGACACCATAGATATATCTCAGTGCATTAATGTCGATTTTAATCAAAGCATTGCCTCAACCAAGACTGGCACCTCTCTCGAAAACTGTAGAAACATTTAAAACATTTAAATACGATCATTTAGTAGATAGTAAAACGATCTAGAAGTTGCGCTAGAGCATGATGTTATATTCAGTAATTGCATTTCTATCAAATCACCGATATATTGCATATTGGTAGTGAAAAGATAAACCTGAATATGTCGACTTTAGAATTCTGCAGAATCAATTTTGATACTAATTTTCAATTTAAAAATTATACGCGTATTTTATTCGTAAAACTATTAGGAAATTTATCCAAACTGCTTATGCATTAAATCTAAAGAAATAATTCGCTCAGTAACGGCTATTATTTATGTCGTGCATGTATCGTGAATGTCGTACCTTTGTATGTAAATTAGTTTACGATTCGATTAGTCAAGATGGTTTTATTCATGGTTTTATAATTAAATGATTTAATCATGCAGACGGTAATGTTGTCAAACAAACAAATAAGAGGATATGAACTTAGAAAAATGATCTTCAAACTATCACCGCAATATATTGTTAATGATTGGAAGCAATACGTTTGAGAGTAAGTACGCATAGTTATATCGTTTGTGTTTTTTTTTTATCTTTTAGAACACGAAATATGAATCACTGCGAAAATCTTCATAAGATTAATAGCAACAATAAAAGCCTATTGACGCATAAACTATGATGTTCCATCCATTAAGCAACAAGCGATGGTGTTGAAATTAAGCCTTCCTTAGGAACTAAAGTGATAACGTACTTCTTTAATTAAAAATTGATGTATTAATGTATCTTTTTCCAAACAGGTAGATCGTTTAATAGACGTGAATAGTTTCTTTCATAATGACGTCTATTTTGAAAGGTATACCAGATATTTAAACATTACAACCAATTAACAACGTCATTTGTTTTTCGGAGACGAATACACTTAAAAGGAATTGGAAAGACTGTATTATTCAACAATAGTTTTAAGTGGGCCTTTTTATAATTAATGTGATAGGTTATTCGTGGTGGATTTATTTTATAGTCTCTTTTACCTATTATAAATCTTTTCTAATTTTATTTGGTGGGTCTGTCAATTAAATAATATTTTATTACTAATTAATTAAAGTGTAGTAGTACAGTTATAACTAACATGATTGACAAAACTGAAGTTGTTGCAGTGGCTTTTAAGCTATTTTATGATTTGCTGTTGTTTCAAATTTCAAAGAATAAATAATGGTTTAAAGAACTTGCCGATCAACAAATCCAAACGACTCAAAAAAATATATATGATATGATTGTACATTGAATTCTGTAGTGTTTATACGGTAAAATGATTTCACATTACAATAATTTTAATTAAAAAATAAATTTTCGATTCCACGCGTTGGTTGTTTTACTAAAACATAAAACTCAAGTAATATTGATTAGATATGTCATAATGAAATTAATTTACTAATTAAACTGTAAGAGAGGAATTATTTATTTGTAATATAATTTTGTTTTCAATTAAAAGAATTTCTGGTTGATTAAGTAATTATAGATTGTTTCAATTCCGTATATATTCAAATTGCTAATACCATTATCGACCCATTTTTAATAATTTTAAACTTAATTACTACTAATAGAACTAAAAGTATGACTGCATTTTATTTTACTTAATAGATTTTAATCTAAAGATATGGTAAAGAGGTAATTAGGAGGATATGGAAAAACGCTAATTGCTTACAAATTTACATATAAAGTTTTATAATGCAATGATATCTGAAAAATCACTTTTTATTTAAGTGTTCAATAAAACATTGCAATCGTCATTTTTTGTCTGCAATTACTATGATCTTTGTTTAGAACCCAACAGGTACGTCCATTGCATTTTAAAGGATTAGCAACCTGATAAATAACACGAACGCTTAGTATGGAAGCGGTATATCTAAACAAGTTTAAGAAATCTATTTAACAAACAAAATCTGTACCGCTTATTTGAAATAAATGAACTATTTTAATATATTCCTCCGCTTCGTTTCTGGACAGACGATAAGGTTGACCTGTAATATTTTAAAATCGTCAAACGTCGAATTATGCATTAATTTATAAAAATGCAAAATTTAATTTTAATTATTGTTAATAAAAGTTTTTCCCTAATCGCCTATTTCCTTCAACGTTAAAGTGATGGCATACTGGTAAAGGATTACAAAATAATTAAAATTCCATTCATTTTACATAGAATTAACTTGAATAATAATGGAATTGTGTTTAAAGAAAAAAACAAGCTTTGTAATAGTGTCAATATTTCAACTGAGGCTATTTGCTTATTCATACAAAAATTCTGATTGCTTTCACTTTCAACAGAAATTATCTCAGGATCATAACAATGAGTCTTTATATATCATGTTGCATTACTTTTAGGTAATTACATTGTCAAATAAAAATTAGATAAATAAGTAAAGGATAATAATGTAACCACACCACATCCATAATCCAATTTCAACCATGTTGTTTAATCTATAATTGTTCATTTTCTTTCACAATTTTCTTGCAAATTACCCTGTAATTTTCAGCAAATAATTTAAACAGGAAAGTTCATCGTGAAATAAAGCAAGACATTAATTATCCGTGAGTTACTTTTTAAAGGACGATAAAGCGACTTATCTATCACGTTGACGTCAAATAATTCTGATAATTTAATTAATTGCAGAAGCACCAATAGTTTTCCTAAAACGAGAGACGCATGTCGCTGCGCATGTAATGACGCGCCTTGAACCGTCGCCGGTCTCTAACTGTGTTTTATGAACGAAATCGATTGAAATTTCGTATTAAAATACTTCATACTTTTGCGAAAGTTGATAATTTGATTAATTGCAGAAGCACCAATAGTTTTCCTAAAAACGAGAACGTGTCGCTGCCCGCGCATAATACGTTGTTGCCGCCAGGTCTCTAACTGTATTTTTATGAACGAAATCGATTGAAATTTCGTATTAAAATTTACTTTTGCGAAAGTCTGATAATTTGATTAATTCCAGAAGCACCAATAGTTTTCCTAAAACGAGAAATGTCCGCCCGCGAAATAATTGAACACCCTTATATTATTTTATTTTCGATTCTCCTTATAATTTTACATCTTTTATAAGAATTACAAGCTAATCTTACAGTTTTGAGATATTTGCAAAGTTAACTAAAACTGACATTTTATGTAGTTAATTCAAGTAGGTGTATCTCAGTTATTTTAAAGATACAAAAATAATCTTTGGTATAGAATGTATTCATACATAAGCTTACTTTAATCTATTGTCAAAATTGGATTTCAATATATACGGTGATCACAAAAATTAATTCAATAACATACACTTGAAAATACTATATCTTCATTTTTTTAAATGGCACACCCTATATTTTTTTAATGCCTTGTCTCGTCTATTAGTCGGCATTCATTTCTGTTAAATATGTTCTATACCCATCTCTAATAGTTCCGGAGAAGTTTGTTCAATTTTTTTCGTTGATAACACTGAAGAAGAGTAACATTAGCCGGTCAAAGCAAGCTATGAATACATAAGAAACTAAAAAATATATTAGCTGAAATACAAACACTTAAAATTATAATAAATGTTCAATGTGACCACCATTTTGTGGCTGGCAAACATGAAGTCTTTGAATAAACGGGTGATCACAAAATTAATTCAACAACGTAAATTTGAATATGCTATATCTTCCTTTTTTTAATTAGCACTATATTTTTAACGCCTTGTCTTCGTTTATTAGTCGGCTTTAACTTTTATTATATATGTTCTATACCTATCTCTAATAGTTTCGGAGATATTTAAGTTTGTTCAATTTTTTCGTTGATAACTATTAGAGATAGGTATGAACATATTTAACAGAAATGAAAGCCGACTAATAGACGAAGACAAGCATTAAAAATATAGGCGTGTCATTAAAAAATGAAGATATAGCATTTTCAAATGCATGTTATTGAATTAATTTTCGTGATCACCGTGATACTGAAATCCAATTTTGACAATAGATTAAAGTAAGCTCATGTATGAATAAATTCTATACCAACGATTTTTTTTATCTTTAAAATAACTGAGATACGCCTACTTGAATTACTACATAAAATGTCAGTTTTAGTTAACTTTGCAAATATCTCAAAACTGTAAGATAAGTAATTCTTATAAAAATGATGTAAAATTATAAGGAGAATCGAAAAATAAAATAATATATAGGGTGTTCTATCTAAAAATCAAAAGTTCCATATTGTACCGCTTTTATATTACACCCTGTAGAAACCAAACAATTTTTAGATTATACAGCTTATAAAAATAGACCACTTTCGTATTTAAACTTATCTTCTAAGTTTAATGGCTAAAGAGCTATCGACCGAATACGCACTTTTGGGACACCCTGTATACGGATAAGAAATACTTGTGACAGTTCATAATTATTTTGACAATTCTAGTTTCAAGGTCACATAATATTAATTACGACGTGCCCAGATCTAGTAACTTTTTGATCATCTATTTTATATTTAAGCAAAAAAGAAAGAAAAAGGACTTGGGGTATTCCATGGCTTTATGTTATTCTTAATTTTCCAAAATTAAACATCTTCGTTTCGTTGCTAACTTCACATGGATACGTACAATATGTCTATTTCAATCACTCCTAAAGCGATTGTTTATACATAAACAATGCTAAGCTAAGCTGATGTCTATACTATTACGAACTTTCATAAATTTTTTCTGGACGTGTGGAAAATAGATCTATATAATACACTCACATTATTAAAGTATCTCCGTAATATCCTTATTACTCCATTCACTTAACCCAAGTCACTCCAGAAGAATCGATGTCTTATGGAATTGATACGAAAATTGTTAAACTTGAACCTAAAGAGGAAGGACCAATAAATTTACTTTTAAACAATCGCCATTTTATGGTAAATAATGTGGTAATAAAACAAGAAATTGTTGGTACGAGTAAAGTTGATAATATAGGACAAAATAGTGTTGAACACGCAAAAGGAAAACGCAATTTAAAAAATTACACTTTGAGCACAAATGTGAACAATGTGATTTTTTGACAAAATCAAAAGCCAATTTGAAACAGCATAGTCTAACACACAATGAGAGTCTTTATTATAAATGTGAACAATGTGAATATTCTACAAATGTAAAACGATATTTATTTCAACATGTTGTAAAACACTCCTCGAGGTCTAAATATGATTGTGAACAATGTGATTATTCGACAAGACGTAAAGCTCATTTAGTACTGCATAGTTTAAAACACAATGATAATGTTAACTATAAATGTGGACAATGCGATTATACAACAAAATGGAAACCTAATTTAAAACAGCATAGCTTAAACCACAATGATAGTGTTAATTATAGATGTGAACATTGTGATTTTACAACAAAATGGAAAGCTCGTTTGAAACACCACTGTATCAAACACAATACTGTTGACTATAAATGTGAACAGTGTGATTTTTTAACAAAATCAAAAGCCAATTTGAAACAGCACAGTCTAAAGCACAATGTGAGTCTTTATTATAAATGTGGACAATGTGAGTATTCTACAAATATAAAACGATATTTATTTCAACATGTTGTAAAACACTCCTCAAGGTCTAAATATGATTGTGAACAATGTGATTATACGACAAAACGCAAAGCTCATTTAATTCTGCATAGTTTAAAACACAATGATAGTGTTAACTATAAATGTGGACAATGCGATTATGCAACAAAATGGAAAGCTAACTTAAAACAGCACAGTTTAAACCACGATGATAGTGTTAATTATAAATGTGAACAATGTGATTTTATGACAAAACGTAAAGCTTACTTCATACAGCACAGTTTAAAACACAATGATAGTGTTAATTATAGATGTGAACATTGTGATTTTACGACAAAATGGAAAGCTCGTTTGAAACACCACTGTATCAAACACAATACTGTTGACTATAAATGTGAACAATGTGATTATACGACAAAGTGGAAAGGACGTTTAAAAGAGCATGGTTTAATACACATTGATAGCGTTAATTATAAATGTGAACAGTGTGAGTATTCCACAAACCTAAAACAGAATTTAATGAAACACATAGTAATGCACTTTTCAAGTACTACATACAACTGTAATGAATGTAATTTTACAACAAAATGGGCAACTAATTTAAGAAGGCATTATTTAATCCACAGTAATAGTAGTGTTTATTATAAATGTGAACAATGTGAGTATTCTACAAATATAAAACGATATTTATTACAACATGTTGTAAAACACTCTTCGAGGGCTAAATATGTTTAATGTGATTAGACGACAAAACAGAAAGCTTGTTTAGTACTGCATAGTTTAAAACACAATGATAGTGTTAACTATAAATGTGGACAATGCAATTATGCAACAAACTGGAAAGCTAATTTAAAACACAATGAAGATTAACCATTAATAACACTAATAATGTTTACTAATGCATTAGTCTACAAATGTGAAACAGTATTTAATTACTAGAGTGGCCACCTTTTGCAAATGAGATATAGGACAGAAAAATTTGGTAATTTCCTATATCAATGGTATAGGAATAATATACATACGCCCTCGCCTACACTTTTGTTACGCATAAGTAAAGTTGGCATTAGAGACAAAAAATCATCAGTGTTTAATTTTACAGCAGGGTAATTTTTTTTAATAATGTATATGGTAGAAAAATTCTACTAGCAAAAATCCTGATAAGACATTTTTTTAAGTAAATGTATAACAAAAAATCTTAGTGTTAGTAATGTATAATTTATAATCAAGCAGTAAGCATCTTGTCCAAACTGGAGTCAATTTTAAAATCATAATAAATTTCTCTGCATGTTAGAAGAAAAAGATTCATATTTTCTTATTATAGTATTGTAAAAAAAAAAGTTATGTTCAAATTGTATAATAGTCTCCTTCGCAATCATCTATTGTGCCTTAGTAACCGCTTTTACGTAGTATTAATATATCGTTTCGCAAAATTGAAAATTTCTTATTACATTATAAAGTTGTAAGTAACATTTAATTTTTTATTATTTCTAAAAGGCACTACGTATTAGTACAGTTTCTAGGAAATACGTAAATTAATAGTTGAAAAACAATATTTGAACACACCACTGATTACAAGGTTGATTTCAATTGGAGAGTATGTCTTAAATTGTGGTGTGTTAGACTTACCTGTATTTATTACTATCCTGTACCCTTGTAAATTCCCACCGATGGAGAACTAGCAGTGAAAAGTTAGGAAATGTTGACGCTGTAACTGCAGTTAGCAATCCATCGGCTATTATTTTGTAACTGGAAATAGTAAAATATTAAATAATCCACACTGACTAATTCAACTATTTTACAACATTAAGTAAAATAAAATATCGGTTATACAAGGGTTACTATTTATATTTTGATCCTAACAATGAAAAAACAGTAATTTGTCACTGAAAATTGCTTTATTGTTTTTCGAAATATTCTCCTTTATGATCAGTACACATTTGCATTCGTTCGAACCATTCACCATAGCATTTTTGCCAATCTTGAAACATCATAACATGGTTTTTGAAATGTGCGTCTAGCTGCAGAAGTAATCCCATCAATAAGATTTAAGAATCAGTTAATGGCTAGAATCGCAAAAAATGCGGGAAATGTCCTTTTGTGTTCAATTATTAGTTGATAAGTTGTGTTAGTTTTTAATTTTAATAGATTTAGTGTGAATATACTCATTATTTCCGGGATTCCTGTGATTATTCCATAGTCAAATTATTTACAACATAATAAGAGAAGGTGTATATAGCAAACTTTTCAAAATATTATTGATAATGTCACAGTCCGATAAACATGTGCGTTACGTCTGCAGAACAATAATTAATTCAACAATGAGTAACTTTAAACGACACTTAAAAGTAAAACACAATATGTCCAAAAGTGGTGATTCCAAAATGAAGTGTCAAGAGTCTCAATGTATTTACCCCTATAATAAAATTTCACTTTTAAGGCAACACTTGCAAAATGTTCACCAAATAAATGATGAAGTGGAGCAAATATATTTTAACGATTTTACAGGTAGGTATTTACTTGATCTAACAAATGTATACCTATCAAGTGCATGTAGAATATAATACATGGAAGGCAAAAGAAGAGATTAAACTAAAAGTGTTGTGGATTAAGCATTGTGCATCTGCGAATAGGGCAACTTCTTTCTTCTGCAATAGGAGTGGAAAGCAAAGACTTCTCAAGTCTGAAGATCGAAAACTTATGTAAAATAAATTCTACATGCACATCATCTCTAGTGTTGAAGCAAGATAATAACAAATTTAAAATGACATATTTTAAAACCCATTATGGCCACTGCATGCAATTAGCCCATGTCCCATTACATAATACCATTAAAAGTTCAATTGCCTCACAGTTTCTTCAAGGTAACTAGTTTAATTACGTACTTAAAACGAGTATGATGCACAATTTTACAAAGTCTGAATAAATTTCTGTTGGTTATAATTTTTTACAACTACATCAACAAAATTATTTTATTTTATTAAGCAATATATTTCAGGCATTCTGGCATTGAAAATTTGGGATAAAATCAGAAATGATCGAGTTCACCTGACAACAAATAAAGATATCCAAAACATTTCCCAAATGTACAGCCTATATGACAAGGCAATTAAAAATCAAAATGATTGTTATGAGTGTTGCCATGTGGATTGAAAAAAATTCTCAAGGTGCAAATAGTATTTGTATTTTGCATAAAATGCAAGAGGTGAGTCTTGAACCGTAGGATCTATAAAAGCAGAAGATTTTTTGTTGGGTATAATGATGAATGCACAATGTGAAATGTTAAGAAAGTTTGGAAATAATGGAATTGTGTGTATGTATTCCACACATGGTACAAATCCATACAATTTTGATTTGATCATGATATTCATAGTTGATGACTTTGGGGAGGGATTTCCTGCCGCCTTTTTATTTCAAATCGGGAAGATTATGTGTCATTAAAGCATTTCATAAATGCTGTAAAGGAAAGATGAGGGAGCATTCATGCAGAAACGTTCATGACTGATGATGCTGAACAATATTATAGTGCTTGGAGCTCAGTTATGGACATTTCTCAGACAAAAAGGTTATTTTGCACCTGGCACATTGACAGAGTGTGGAGAATCAAGATCAGTTTAGTAAAAAAGTAAGGTCCGACAAGAACAGGTAGTTCTGACATTTGATTATTCTCCTGTGGAATAAACTTGTTTATAGATGTATAAAACCTTATGTGTATTACGCCAGGAGCCTAATTTGGATGCATTTCAGACATACCTTGAGTCATCTCTTACATCGATTCAAAATGATGAAGAGCTCAGGGAATTTGAAATTTATTTTAACACCTACTACGTACCGAGATGCCATTTATGGGCACTATGTTACAGAGGGGATTGCTCTATTAACACAACCATGTATTTAGAGTCAATGCACAAAGCAAACAAAAATATTGAGACTCAACAGAGGTAATTGTTCAATTCATTTTTTATGCACTTTATTAATCCGTTTATTATTAGATTTCATTCTACAAAAAAGAAAAAGAAGAAGAAATTAGAATAATGAAAGGTTAGATTTAATTCCTGAAGTGTGTAGTTGTGAATGCTGTACTTATTGTGTACATCAAATAAATGTGTTTTTAAACAAATTTTGGGCTGTTACATTTTCAACCATGAATGCTGAAGAATTCCTAAACAAATCCTTTCAAATATAAACATGTTTCAAAGATATTCCAAAATTGTAATTGCTATTTGTGTGATAATAAAGATAGATTATAAATCCTTAATTCCGTCGGGCATTATAACCAACACCACCACCTATGTGTTGTTATAACCTATAACGCAACTCTGAATTTGCCACATTTTTAGCAATTCTAGGCCTTAAGCGTTACTTAAATCGTATTGGTGAGATCACAGTATACGTCTACGAAGACGTATACTGTGGTGAGATCACTTCTGCAGCTAGACGCACGTGTTTTTGAACGCACCAACGGCTTCTTCCGCCAACGAAAATCGTTGACCGCAATTTATTCTTGACATTCGGGAACAAGAAGTCATTGGGTGCCAAATCAGGACCGTACGTCGGATAACCCATCAATTCCAGTTTTTGAGTGTTGAAACAATCGGTTGTTAGACGATATGTATGAGAGCTCGCATTGTCGTGATGAAGAACCGACGCTTGTATATATATATATATATATATATATATATATATATATATATATATATATATATATATATATATATATATAACTATCCGACGCGCTTGTTTGTTTTTCGCATTTCAGATATATATATATATATATATATATATATATATATATATATATATATATATATATATATATATATATTGCGATGGTTATAAATAGGTGTAATAGAGGGGGTAGAGTTTTATCGAGTTCAAATATTAGATAGTATGCAACTTCAAATGAAGTTGAAGAAGCTATGCAATTTGTTATGAGGAAAATATAGTATACGAATATAAACAATTAAAAAGGTCAACACGATACATATTAGTGTGTTGAAGATAAATAAGAAATTTCACATATAAATCAATATAATTAAGCAATTAAACACATAACAGATATTGATTACATGAAGTACAATAATCCTAATGTGTAGAACTTGTATAATAATTGGTACAATGCATAAAAACTCTGCGAACTATAAAAAGGGTTATGTTACGAAGACGTTATGTTGGTAGATTATAGACTAAGTGTTTAAAAAGTGCTTAAGAAATTAAAGTGCCTTAGAATAAGAGCATGAACAACACATGTACAATGTGAAATTAACAATATAAATACAATTTGTGTACAAACACGTACAAAATAAGTTAACATTAAGAAAGTATAAAATTAGAAACTGTAGAGTACTAATAAACAGCGATTGTGTTAGCGACATATATAGGAACAAGTTAGTTAAACATTACAAACGTTTAAAACGCAAAGTTAAATTAAATTATATAAAGTTAGGTTAAGTACAAAATTTAAGAATTTTACAAATTTGTAGGCTTATTTAGGACAAGATAAGTTCAGAATAAATTATAAAAGCATATAATAATAGGTTTCCCTTATTTTTACAAAGAAATTAACATTAAATATGTAACTTTAGAAAAATTGGGTTAAGTACCTAAAATTAAGGAATTAAAGTAGAAATTTTGCTAAAACCATGTAAAATGTTTTGAAATAAGTGTATTCTTATACAGTTTTTTTTATGCAGAAGCTGAATGTCATCAGTTTAGCTGTAAAATATAAAATTTGTTAGATATTAGTAAATTTAGGTATAAAATTGTCAAAAGCTAAATGAAGCAAATTATAGCATGTGAGGTATCTATTTATGCAGAATTTCGCCCTGAGTTCAAACATGTATTTAAAAAGCAAATCCGAATTGAACTGAAAAAGTTATGGCATAATTTATGTTTTAGTCAAATAAATTTTTTTGTTTAGACCAATCAAATGAAAAATTGAAAGCTTTGGTATCCATGCGAAGTTATAAAAGGAATTGCTCCTGATTTTTCAACCCTTTTTTTTATTCTTTTAATCCTGTTGTGGCTAACAAGTCATAGTGCTAATAGAGCATTTTTTAACATGTAAGTTAAAATTTTCGTAAATATTATCGGAAGTGAACCGCGATTAACGTAGAGTCTGAGATTTCAGAAACAATCGATATTACAAATGACAATTTTTAAAACTAAGGCTACCGGTTATAATTTTCAACACTATTGTTTCATTTCGAAATCTTGTTCAACATCGGTTGATGTGCATTTTTTTTTATTTAAATAAAATTGTTCTGTTATTTTTGGATGTGATGTTTATTTTTCTCAAAAGTCATTGAGGTTATAAAATAATTTTAACTTCAAATGGTATCTCCTTGCTGGGGGCGAAACTCTCTTTGTTAACGCAATGTCCTTGTAAGGATAGTTCTAGTAACCACAACAGTTGATAGGCATAAAGATGCTTGAAAATCCGCTATTGAAGATTTCGCAGCTATATAAAAAGATCTTTTTTAATTTTTACCTCGAAGTAATTACTGCAATAAGTTAGATAAAAATTTTGATCATTTTCGTTACTGCATGTAAATCGATGTTCCACTTTGACTGCGTTAAAAATTCATGTATTGGTTGATCAGGTCAGATGTTTTAACAAAGAACTACGCTCGGGTAATTTGAAAGTCACGTTCCCTTTCAGGGATTTTTTAAAGCAATGCAGATCGTTTCGAAATTCTAATTTCTGTTATTTGTGCAGCGTTTTGAACATTACAATGAGAGTGTGTAGTAATGGTGGCCGACACCGACGTGTCTGTCTGTCACTGCTGCAAAAACAAGTTTTTACCAAGTGAAGAAAGTATACAGTGTGATGGTACCACACAACATGTTTAAGCCTAATTGAAAAACTTTTTAAGGTATTTAAAGACAGCAACATTGCAAAATGGTTTTGTAAAAGCTGTGAAAAAGTGATAACAGCGATTAAAACAGAATAAATAATACACAGATTAATAGAATCGTGGGAGACAAGTGAGAAAAAAAAATGAAAACAATAGAAACCTTCTCACAGTTGACGTCCTCTGAAAACGAAAAGTTAAATACAATTCAAGATAATCTAAACACATTAAATGCCGGAAAGACTGTAGCTAGCTTCGCTGATGCTGCCAAATAGATCCCACAAGGAATGCAATCAACTCTTTTCCCTCTCCCACGATGAAAAACAACATTCCCAAGTTAATGAAAAACAACATTCCCAAGTTAATAATTAAACCAAAAAATCTACAAAAATCTAATAACGAAACTAGACTAGATGTTCAATCTAATATAAGTCTAGTGGGAGGAATTAAAAATGTTATAGATACCCGAAACGGTGGCATTCTAACACAAACAGGCAGTATCGAAGGGACAGAGAATCTTACAGGAATCGCGGAAGCAAACATCTGAAAATGTTTCAAGTGCTATTCTTTTAACCACAAAACAAAGAAACGTACAGATAAACAGAGATATGTTCATACTGCACTGCAGCCCATCATATAAGCAACTGCACAGCGAAAATACCAAACTCCTCCAAAAGTAAGAAAACAGAACGCTGATACCCAACATACACCTGACTCACTAAACTGTCCTCTGTTACAAAAGAAAATTGAAATTTCCAGGGAACGAGCGGACTATGAAACCCAATAAACGCAACTGAATGTAAGAAATCATATTCAAAACTACAAATACAATTGCCTCGAGGACTTTCTCAAAGATACCTTCAAAAGTAGAATTAGGATCTTGTATATGAATGCAAGAAGTATTAAAAACAAGCTGGACGACATAGAAGAACTAATAAGGAACACCCTCCCTGATGTTCTGATTATCACAGAAACATGCGTAAACTCCGGCGAAGTAAAAAACTATGGGATAGAGGGGTACAATTGCTTTCATTCCACCAGAAGTGGAGGTGCTGCGATTTACGTAAAGACTGATATACACAGTGAAGTGATATGAAAAATGGATGATGAAATGATCAACTCTTTATCAGTCACTAGATGGATCGAAAGATTAATCAAGTTCAATTAATGTGTGGTATACAGACCGCCTAATATATCCCTCCAGCACTTATATGAAACAATGGAAAACATAACCAACGGCAGCAAGTATACTCTGCTAGCTGATGACTTCAACCTTAATACTCTGGAAAATGGCCCCGAACTGCAAAGAAAGAGGAACCTGCTACGCTGCAAAAACTTCACGATAAACAACACAAACACTACGAGGGAAGACTCCCAAACAATGGTCGACCATATTACATGCAATCTCAAAAATATAGACCATAAAATTTGAACCATCAATAGCTATATCAGCGACCATATTGTCATAATGGACCTGTCTATATAAGAGAGGAAATAAGTACCAGAACTATAGAATATAATAAAATTAATTATTGTCGCCTATATGAACTCCTGCAACGGAACAAGCCACAAATCTAATAGGGCTGACAATCAAAAGGTAGCTTCCAGGTAAGGAATGGATAACACAAGATATAGAAGAAATGATCAAAGAAAGGAACAGATTACACTCGAAACTCCAAAGAGACTCCTAATCCCATTTCAAAAACACAGAAATGATATTACACAGAAGTGCAAATCTCTAAAAGCGCATCATTTTAATAGAAAAATAAACTAAGCACTCAGCAATGGGAAACAACTACCTATGGCAAGTAATAAATTATACATTACATAACAAACTAACGCAAATAAGGCGACCCCGGAAATAGACTTTATAAAGAATAACATGAAATACAAGGGAGAGGAAGTAGCAGAAGTCATGAACACACACTTCGTCCAAGTATTCCAGCAAGCTCAAGAAGCACCTCAGAACCAATCACTCACAACCAAATGGAAATCAGTGCAGCAAACAACTTCAGCCCACAAACAGATGAAATACTTCACATAGTTAAAAACCTTCCAAACAAGAACCGTTCAGGCCAGGATGTAATAACCCCAAGAACAGTTAAAAATATTAGTACATATATTGCGGACGATTTGGCAAAATTGTGCATCCTCACAATTCTCCATGGAAAATTTCCGACCCAAGCAAAAACTGCAAAAGTTGTCCCATTATACAAAGCGGGGAACAAACAGGACCCAAACAACTATAGGCCCATCGCAAACACATCAACAATATCAAAAATCATAGAACCAGTAATCCTAAACAGAATAACCCCGTTCCTAGAGAAAAACAAATACTTCACCAGTAAGCAATATGGGCTCACTCAAAATAGCACCGCGAATACCGCTACCACAGATTCTATTATTCAAATTCAGCGAAACCAGGATCACATGTAAAGTAGATGCCCCCTTCATCGACTTAAAAAAGGCTTTTGATACGGTTAAGAATGACAAGTTGCTAGAAAAATGGAAATGGCCGGGTTGAGAGGTGTGGCTAAAAGTTATTTGAAGCATCCATAAGAGATCGATGCCAATATTCTGTAGCAATAGGGCATAAAAGCTCTATACAAAAACTATTAGCATGAATCCTACAAGGAACCAAGCTATCGCCAACGCTACTTATAATTTTCATGAACGACTTGGCAGATATGAATTTATATGACTCTGATCTACAGAGCTATGAATGATGACCAACTAAGTACCAAATAAACTCTGACTTGGAAAAGGTGCAAGCATATCTCACAAACAAAGGCCTTACCCTAAATGCAGACAAAACAGTTAGCATGCAATTTAACAGCGCAACGAAGTGGAATGAGAAAATCAAATATAACAAATCCTCACTTATACGAGTTAAGAATACAAGATTCCTAGGACTAGAACTTGACCAAAACCTAACGTGGGAAACGCAAAGAAATAAGATTATGCGTAGAGTAACACCAATTATGGGAGTAATGAACAAAAAGACAACTCGCTTTACATTGAGTAATAAAAAAGATAAATTACAATAGCCTAATTCAATCACACTGAGTGTACTCGGCATAAATTTGGGAAAGACCAAACCACTCAGTCTTTAAGGACCTACAAGTGCTACAAAATAGAGCTGTCAAAGCACTACACTACTTACCCTACAGAATTCGTCTACAACAGCACATAAATACTCCAAATTAAAGAAATTGTTCAACTTAAAATACTACGATCATGGCGTACTCTATACCAGGCGGGAATATAGTGACGTCAGTAGGTCTAGAATTTTAATGAAATGCATGCAGTAGCATATAGATATCGTAGAGTTTTAGGCTTGGCCAACAAATTCTAATAATATCTGTCGGAATATGATTTGCATATGCCATGTACCGGATTCTCGAAGCACCTGTCGTAGCACTATGTTACAAAATATTGCCTTGAATAGTTATAAAAAATTACGAAACCTCTATAAATCAATTGCGAGCATGAAAACAGTTTACTATCATAGCGATAATTTAAAGCATTGCAATAATAAAAGTCTAATTAATGGTTGTATTTACTGAAACTGCAGTTACGTCTTTATTAAAAAAAATACATGGATATTTTATTAATTTTAAGAAATCTGGTTGATTAATAATAGGAATAGGATTACCAGCTATTTAATACAGTTTCTATCACTTAATGAATCGATATAATATCCATGAAACATGATGATGCAATTTGTTTGCAATTCACGTAATATTTTGTCTAACTATAAAAAATTAAGAAATAATGTAATTGCAGACTGCAAAGCAAGTTTGGCGTCAAAAAGAAAATTAAAAACATTGAAATGAATTCCCGACCTTTTTATTATTGGTGTTGCATTAGTGTCAATTACAGTTAAACAAACAAATTATAGGAGTTACACTTAAACATTTAGTATCCTAGAACACTTTTACATTAGAGATAAAGAATAAACGCATCATTAAAATCTAGGAACACTTCTAAACGAGACATTGTTACTAAGATTTCTTTTGTGTGTACCGTTATTATTAAAATATATAATTTCCGATCATTTGAGACCAGAGTTTTGGTTTTTAGTCGCTAAAATTTGATTAACAAGGAAATCTGTCCGTTTCTCAATACTTTCCGTGCGGAAATGGAGCTACTGACGTCTCGTCGGAGCTGTATTCCCGCCTGGTATTGAGTACGCCGTACTACGGTACATTCATGAACTTGTAAAATTCAACTAACTCCAACATCTCAATAAATAAAAATAGAGACCGACACACCCATAATATTAGAACCACATAGCTTATGTGACCAAAACCAAACGTAACCTACAACATTCTCAAAACAACTCCTCAAAATTTGGAACCAATAGCACAGATATCGTGAGAATTCAAGAAATTATCCCTAACATTAAAGCGCTGTAAAGATCGAAACAAATTCAAACTGCATTTAAAACGACTGATTGCAACAAAAAGGCTGACGAAGCGATTGTAGTGTTAAATACCTGGTGGCCAAATAAGAACGGCCGTCGGCCATATCTTAGGAATGGATTATAGCGCAGGTTCGGGAAAAAAATTTTATAACAAAAGTGGCCTCGAGAAACGCCTGGAAATTATTTTCAGAATTGTAGGTCCACCGCTTGAGGGCGTATTTGACAGTTAAAATTTTAAAAAGCAAATTTTTTCAAAATTTACTCTATTAAGGTATATTAAATAATTAGATTCCTCGACAAATTCTGCATATTTTTGTTTGACAAGTTTTAGTCTATCTCTTCAAATAAGGGGGGAGAGTGGGAACTTGTTACGAAAAAACGCCTTTAATTCAGGTTCTGCTTGACCGATTTTAATAAACTTGATGTTGTTTGAAAGAACTTTTGTTAAACAATAGAAAATTTGTAAATTTGAAGCAATTTGATTAATAACATAAATGCTAGAGTGCGCTGTTTATTATTTTTTTAATATTGTGTTTTCTCTTTACAATTTTAAATGGAAGCATAAAAATTTAAGTTGCTCTTTAAAAAGTAGACTAAATTAGTAATAAAACAGTGAAAACTGCAAGTCGATATCTTTTTCCTATCCTGAGATATCGTAAGAAACAGTTAAATGGCGGGAATTGTTCTTCCAACGTCTAGTAGGCTAGTTCGTGTTAACGGAAATTGTTAAATTTAGCCTGGATGAAAAGATCTTACATTGGTCTGCAATAATTTAAACTGTTATCATACTAATGTTATGGTTGCCGCTAGATTACCTAAATGTGATGCTGTCTCTACTAACAATGAGAACAAATTATAAAATAATAATGTGATAAATCTAACACTTTTTTAATTATATAAGAATGTTATATTTGTTTTCAAGCGATGTGTTAGTAAATCAAAAGCATAAAATATCAATAAAAACCGATATTTGCCCAGAGTAGTACACCGCACTAACCCCTCCACTTTTTTTTGACGTCACAAGCCCGCCCCCTTTCACTTTTTTATATGCCCACGTGGGCGACCGCATTTTTCACCCCTATTTTAATGGTTTCTTTTCGAAGACCTTTTTCAACCCTTGTCATCCCTAATTAAGGTCTTTTTGTTTTTTTATTAGCTTACGTGGGGGACCGCATCTTCAACCCTTTTTTATCCCTAATTAGTTTTACTTGCGCACGTGTAGGACGTGTTTTTTCACCCCTATTTTAAGACAGCTCACGTATAGGACGCGTATTTTCTACCCTATGGTTTCTTTCAGGTCAACCCTAATTAAAGCCTTTTTGCACATGCTCACGTCGGGCTGGGGCTGGTCTTGGAGCTGGGGCTGGACCTGGACCTAGGTCTTGAGTTGGTCTTAGGGTTATTTTTGAAGGTCCTTCTGGCTATATTAAGAGCAGTACCCTGAGGTTAGGCAAACGCACACATACAATGTTGGAGATTGCATAATTAATAAGATATTATTAAAATTACGATCCTATTGCTTTAAAATGGTCATATGCTATTGGATGATCTTTTACCTATACGAGAAAACGTATTTCTAATAAGGAGGTTCTTGTACGACACGTGTAGGGCTTAGCAACTTGTTCTCAGACCTTCGCTCCCAGGCCGGTGATGGAACTTAGCCTATCGTGGCCCCTTGGTGCAATTGTATGTGGTTCTAACTTAATCTTACAGCTGTAGGCCTTCTCCGTCATACAAAACTATTCTAATAAAGAGGTTCTTGTAAGGCAGGACTTGTATCAGGGTCTGAGCCCTGGCCCTTTGAGTAAAATTGATTTTAGCGCCATCTAGTGGCGTATAGACTAATGAACATTTTCTATAATAGAAGCTGATAATGCACACCTCTCTTGCTCTATCTTGTTTCTCCCCCTCTCTTTCGGATCTTTACACACACACACACAAACAAATCAATTAATTAATCAACTCAAAACAAATCACGCTCGATCACCAGATCAATCTTAATCAATCAACCGAAATTATGTCTTACAGTTTGCGGAAACCAGATTACAGTTCAAACTGAATACATTAAAGTCTAATTAAATATGACGTGAAATAATAAATAATTTCTACCCTAGTGCAATGATGCTTTATGTATAGGCAGATTCTCTAAACAGTCACCACCTATATATTCGGAACATCATATCTGATTTATTTGCGTGTTCAATTACATACACACAAAATTGTTTCATTGTAACGTGTTCATTAACAGTTGTAAAAACCCATTAAAAAAGACTGGAAAGTAATAATTACTTATACATAACATAGAGTTAAATTAAATTAACATGCTTTTAAAAATATCAAACTGATATAACGGAAATAAAAGGCAAAAGGTTTTAATGGTTTTATTATTATACGTGAATTAACAATAACTACAAGTTTAAAATCCACGAATACGTACCAGCTATTTGAGAGTTGATCTTATGACGTCATCCTATAGGAGTAATAATACATTTTTAAAAATCTTTAACGACATTTTTGTTAGCAGTATCAGGTAAAAAAACATACATTAAAAATAATACGCTTACCTTTAGAAATGTTTTTTCCTTCAACTGTACCATATGTTGAACTGAAATTTTTTTTTATACAACGTGTCTCACTAAAATACGATTTGTGAATGGCTGGATATAAACAGGCTATTTCATACCGATCATTAACTATTTTAGAAAGTAATACACAAAACCTGAATACCGATACTCGTATTTAACAATCATGTTGTACTTAAAAAAATTTACATTCAAAACACAAATATTTTAAAAATTTTGCTAACGCAGAAATTACTTTAAATAATTGAATCTTTAGATTACATAAAACTATTGTATACTCAATTACGTTCACACACACACACACACACATGTGATTCACTTTATATGGATTTTTATCAGTTGGGATTAATAGCAATGTCAACTAAACGTTTTAAAACATTTCTAATCTGAAATAAGAGTGACGTAATCTAATTTTATTTGAAATTTCATGAAGAGCATCACCATCATCGAGATTTTGAGATACAATCACCTCATCGTCTTCACCTGAACGATTATATTGTAACAACCTATAAAAGTAGATGGTAACCTGACAGCTTTTATCAGACACTATTATTATTATTATTACATGGACATGAGGTTAGCCCTAAATTAACTGGTTTCAACACGGCTCTGGAAATGCTGCACACGCTTCAAATCTTCAGTTCGTTCGCAGAAGTTCTACCGTATTCATTTCCTTCAATTTTTATCTGCATTCTGTTTCGAGACTGTAGTACGTTTTCTAATACATAAATAGAATCTTCAATACTGTGATACGTGTAGCAGCAAAACACATCAGCTAGTTAGTTTCACCTCTATATTATTTTACATGCAAGCCTGACCTTATCATAAATACACCTGTCAAAAAGCTAATTAAACATAACTACGGACTGGGCATAGCAAGCAGCGTTTCCAATTATAGTTTTTAGTCAACACAATAGTGCCTACAACTACATACAATCGACTAGCACTACTTTAGCACGAGGATCAAACGAAAACACGCACGCAGCAAGCACGCACGCACGCACGTACGCAAGTTCACACGTACGCACGCACGCACGCTCGCACGCACACGCTCGCGCACGCGCACGCTCGCATGTACGCACGCTCGCACGTACGCACGCACGCACGTACGCACGCTTGCACGCACGTACGCACGCTCGCTACGCACGTACGCACGCTCGTACGCATACACAGCACGCACGCACACGCGCGAACGTACGCTCTCCGACGCACGCACGCTCGCACGCACACACAACGCGCACACGCACACGCACACGCACACGCACACACACACACACACACACACACAATACACACGAGAGCGCAAACAGCAACGCAAAACACTAACACAAAAACACGCAAACACGAAAACACGCTAACGCGAAAACACGCAAACGCGAAGATATACAAATGCGAAAACACGTAAAACGAAAACACGCAAATACGAAAACACACAAACGAAAACACGTTAAAGCGAAAACTCGCAAACCTGCAAACATGAATCAAGACGGTGGAGCACCGTTAGGAAAAAACAAGTTTATTAACAAATTGAAGGAAAGCTTAACGTTGGAAAATATATTATTATTATTATTAATACAACAATATTTATTATTATTTAATAACATGCTTTATCGATTTTCTTCTTTTGATATGATGTTCAATGTAGGTGGTGACTGTTTAGAGAATCAGCCTATACATAAAGCATCATTGCATAGGGTAGAAATTATTTATTATTTCACGTCATATTTAATTAGACTTTAATGTATTCAGTTTGAACTGTAATCTGGTTTCCGCAAACTGTAAAATAATTTCGGTTGATTGATTGAGATTGATCTGGTGATCGAGCGTGATTTGTTTTAGATTGATTAATTAATTGATTTGTTTTGTGTGTGTGTGTGTGTGTGTGTGTGTGTGTGTGTGTGTTGTAAAGTAAAGAGAGAGAAGAAATAAGATAGAGCAAGAGAGAGTGTGCATTATCAGCTTCAATTATAGAAATGTTCATTAGTCTATACTCCACTAGATGGCGCTAAAATCAATTTTTTCTCAAAGGGGCTCAGACCTGACACAAGTCCTGCCTTACAAGAACCTCCTTATTAGAATAAGTTTTGTATGACGGGAAGAAGGCCTACAGCTGTAAGATTAGTTAGAACCACATACAGTTGTTCAAAGCCACGATAGGGCTAAGCTCTACACTTGTCTTATAAGGTTAGGTTCCATACCATCTCCGGCCTGGAAGCGAAGGTCTGAGAACAAGTTCCTAAGCCCTACATGTGTCGTACAAGAACCTCCTTATTAGAAATACAACGTTTCTGTATGACCATTTTAAAGCAATAGGATCGGTAATTTTAATAATAATACTTATTAATTATGCAATTTAACATTGCATGTGTGCGTTTGCCTAACCTCTAGGTACTGCTCTTAATATAGCCAGAAGGACCTTAATTAGATGACCATCAAAACAACCCTAAGACCAACTTCAAGTCCAAGACCTAGGTCCAGGTCAGTAGCCCCAGTCTCACGTGAGCATGTGCAAAAAGGCTCTAATTAGTTGACCTCGGAAAGAAACCATAGGGTAGAAAATACGTCCTATCATGAGCTGTCATAAAATAGGTGAAAACACGTCCTACACGTGGCAAGTAAAAATAATTAGGATAAAAAGGTTGAAGATGCGGTCGTAAGCTAATAAAAAACAAAAGGCCTTAATTAGAGATGACAAGGGTTGGAAAAGGTTCCGAAAGAAATCATTAAAATATGAAAAATGCTGTCGCTCACGTGGGCATATAAAAAGTGAAAACGGCTTGTGACGGCAAAAAAAGTGGAGATAGTGCTTACTACTGCCCAGAAACAACAAATACAGTTTAAAATATGAATTACGATTTACTGATGACAACAAAATTAGTAAAGAGGCCATGTAAGATATAAAATAAATTCTGTTGAAAACAAGCAAGCTATGATTTTCACGCATGTCAAAATTATTCATCGTGTTGCATTTAATAGACTTTCTTTATCTTTTCGTACCAAAATGATTCTTACAAATGAAGAAGCATTTGATATGTTGTCAGTTTATTTTGAATGTATGAAATGCAACCGTTGCTGCTAGAGTGTATGCACTGCAGTACCCAAACAGACGGCACACAGCAGAAGAGTTTTTCTCCGACTCGCACACCGTGTGCGTACTACTGAAATGTAAATCTTCCTGTGTACCGAAGACAACGCAGAGGTAGAACAGAGGAAAATGTTATTGATGTTTTAGCTTATGTAAATGTTAACCCTCATTCAAGCACCAGAGCTATAGCTAGAGACTTGGGTATATGTCGAACCACCGTCCAAGATATTTTAAGAGAACACAGGTGACTGCTTATTTATTCGGTATTATAATGATAAAAATGTTTTAATTTTTTTCGTTTATCGTTATATGTTTCTCATTTTTATCATACCGAAAATGTCATTACATCAAAGTTAACTTGTGACAACATGACTAATGTATTTGCCACAATTTTATGTCCAGTTTCAATAAAACACCAAATTATTTAATGAAATTATCTTATGCCATGTGAATAGATTTTAACTAACAACATGATAATTAAGTGAGGCAAAGTAAAGTAAAAGGTACCAATAATAAAAAATAATGAGAGGCCGGCAAAAAATTCGTAATAACATTACGAGAGTTAATGCTTTAAAGTCCTTTTCGTTTACTAACAACGAAGGACTTCAATGTGTCTCATTGATCTGATTACTTTATAATATATACTATTTTAGATTGCACCCATATCACATGGTCCTACACCATAGTTTGAATGATCAAGATTTCGATACTACTTGAATTTTTGCATCCTGAAATACTTTCACGAATTATGTGGACAGATGAGGCACTTTTCATAGTGATGGTAGTGTAAATCGACATAATATCCACTACTGGTCTGAAACGAATCCCACTGGATGCAGGAGTCCAACATCAGGGTCGTTGGTCTGTAAATGTGTGGTGAGGTATTCTAGGTGGAGAAATATTGGGCCTTTTTTAATGAGACTGTTAATGGAGAAAGATATTTAGATTTTTAAGCAACGAATTGCCACTTCTTTTAGAAGACATGTTCTTGCAACATGATGGATGCCAACTTTATTCTAGAGATGTTCGAATTTCTTAGATCAATCATACCATGAAAGGTGGATAGGACGTGGAAGTTTATTTGTTTAGCCACCAAGGTCTCCAGACCTAACTTGTTTAGATTTTTATTTGTGGGGCAATAAAAGATCTCGTTTATGCCGATAGACCCACAACAAGAGCTGACATGATTGAAAGAATACGACAGACAATACGAAGTATTTCAAGGGCAGAAATTGAAACTGCTGTTCTCTTCACCCGTCAGCGATTGATTTCATGCATTGAAAATGATGGACGACATTTCGAACATCTAGGGCGACACTAATTACGTAGTTATTTATTTAAGGTTTTAATTGTTAGATTTATCACATTATTATTTTATAATTTGTTCTCATTGTTAGTAGCGACAGCATTACATTTAGGTAATCTAGCGGCAACCATAACATTAGTATGATAACAGTTTAAATTACTGCAGACCAATGTAAGATCTTTTCATCCAGGCTAAATTTAATAATTTCCGTTAACGCGAACTACCCTACTAGACGTTGGAAGAACAATTCCGCCATTTACCTGTTTCTTACGATATCTCAGGATAGGAAAAAGATATCGACTTGCAGTTTTCACTGTTTTATTACTAATTTAGTCTACTTTTTAAAGAGCTACTTAAATTTTTATGCTTCCATTTAAAATTGTAAAGAGAAAACACAATATTAAAAAAATATTAAACAGCGCCCTCTAGCATTTATGTTATTAATCAAATTGCTTCAAATTTACAAATTTTCTATTGTTTAACAAAAGCTCTTTCAAACATCAAGTTTATTAAAATCGGTCAAGCAGAACTTGAATTAAATGCGTTTTTTCGTAACAAGGTTCCCACTCTCCCCCACCCCTTATTTGAAGAGACTAAAACTTGTCAAATAAAAAATATGTAGAATTTGTCGAGTAATCTGATTATAATATTTAATATGCCCCTTAATTGAGTAAATTTTAAAAAATTTTGCTTTTTAAAATTTTAACTGTCAAATACGCCCTCTAGCGGTGGACCTACAATTCTGAAAATAATTTCCAGGCGTTTCTCGAGGCCACTTTTCTTATAAAAATTCTTTTCCCGAACCTGTGCTATAATCCATTCCTGAGATATGGCCGACGGCCGTTCTTAGTTGGCCACCCGGTACAGCTTTATCATACAATCTCAAAAAAGCAAAATGTTATAAAATGCTGTGAAGTGAACCAATTGCAATTTAGGGCTCAGAAGCATGGAACGACCACTATTTGCAGGCTGCTAATATTTACTAATTACGTGTAGGTATTTACCTACTATATTGTTAGATCATTATCAATTTTATATAGGTACTTCTTTGGTTTGTTAACTTTTACTATATTCTATATTTTATACCTTTTTTGTTTATATCTTCATTATTTCACTAGTTTAAGTAATAAATGTTACCAGTTAGTAGTCATTCCTAGTTTATGCCATAAGTTATATCTCCCAGCACCCTCATATCTTCCCAATCTTTCAACCTCTCGCTTTGACTTACGTTTAGTTAGTCTCTAAATTTACCCATCTTTAGTTTTCGGTTTGTAGTATACATTATAGAGAGACGTGTACCTGCTTCTTTGAGTGTTCACCTCCCATAAATAAAAAAATTATTTTTTCACATTTCCTGTGGTTTATTTAAAGTAAAATTACTTCAAAGAAATTATGGTTAATCAGAAAGGGGCATGAAAATTATTTTCACACACTGGCAGATACTTTCGGAATGACCCTGCATATAAGAAATAAACTTCAAAACATTACTTTTAAGCAATTAAGTATTTATTATAAATTTACAATAACTACTTTAAATAAAATCGGATATTAAAATATTTTATTTTGTAGATGGTTCTTGTTGATTTGTAGCACTTCCAATCGAATCATAGAATTTCTTAATCTCTTCATTAGACAATACAAAGTCAAGACCACTTGACATCCATTTAGTTATATTATCAGGTAAATTACCTAAAAATATACATGATGTTGTAACACCTTTATTCCAAGTATTCTTCAACAAATATGACATTTGATCTGAACTTGGTAAATCGGGAACCTGAAATAAACCATGTTGCATTTGTAGATCAATGATTATAAGACAACAGATGAGATGTGCAAACATTAGAGTATAATTGCAAGTTATAAACATGTAAACAATTTGGGAATTTCTGATTCATAAATGTATTTGGGTCTTAGCAGGACAAAATATACATGACTAAAACACTGAACTTGTCCAAATCTCATCTGCCATGCCATAATTGTTGAGTTCTACCTCAATTGGTAAAGACTTTTTTGCATCATTTAAGTATGGACTTGTAATTTTACAAATTTTCCCATATAATTTTGTTGTTTCAACACCGTCTTTCCAAAGACCTTGTTCAGATGCATAGTAAATTGCACCAAGTGCTATTCCAGCTTTCAAGGAAAACCTAAAAATCTATTTATGTTAATGTACTGCTTATGAATAGTTTGCTTTCTAACTTCGCTAAGTGAATTTTTAAAAATGATATAAGACTATCAAACCGAATCATTTCGTTATGTCGACATTGACAGAAGTATATAATTAGAATATATTTAATGACAGTGAGGCCTACTTATTTATTACTTACTTAATCATTTTATTAATAATTTATGTAATAAATGAATTCTAAGAGAAATGACCAAAAATAACCTAAAATTGTTCCACCTGAAAATTTGGAACTGTGTTGGTAAGATAGATATACAAGGTGTTACATTAAGATTAGAAAGTTGTCTTATTCATGTAGAATCAATCCTCCCAACGATATAATCAGGGATAATATAATTAGTGTTATGATTATCATCAATAATATAGTAGCGCCGGGGAATGTTGTCTCATGGCGGACTCGAGAATGGGGATACAATTATTACTGTGAAATGCATTTGTTTCCCTTTATCTTAGTGCGAAGTTCCCACTTAGACAAAGACGGGTTATAATTTATACATCTGCCATATATTTTAAATGCAGGACTTAAAAACGTATGTCGATTCTAAAGTCAAAGCGAATGACGCTGTCAGATGACTTCTTGGCTATTTAACCTCAAATTATTCTTCATATTTCGTTTCGTATAATCGCATCGTGTTTTGTAGTTATAATAATTTATCTTTCGCTTCGTAATTTATTAGTTTCCATATTGCACTTGTAAACAACAGTTTTTTTCAAAACTATTATTATTAATATCCACTATTACGAGGTAAGTTTATACTGTAAAATGTATTTCCAAATGATTGAATGCATTTATTTATTTTGCAGCAAATAATGATGTGATTAAAAGGTAAATTCTTGAAAAGCCAAACTCAAGTAATGTTAATGAATATACTGCATTATTTCGAGATGGAACGCGATAACGGTGGGCAAGTTTACCTTTAACTTCCGTTATCCAGGTACGCTAATAATTTTCACTATTTAAATTTATATTTATGTAATATTATGTTGCAGCGAACTGCTCTCGCATGCGGCATTTCCGAGAAAACCGTAACTCGGACAAAGGCAAGGATGGCTCTCGCTTTAGAATCTGGGAATTCGGCGCCGGATTCACCGCAAACACATAGGCTGCGTTTGAAGTCGATGTCACAGGATGTCGACGAATACGCGAAAGACGTTTTGAAACGAAAACTTTACACCATGCATGCAACTGGTAAATAATTCAGAAATTATTGTTGAAATGGAGTTAATCACTGTTTAATTTTAGGCTCACATATTACTATCGAAAAACTCCAAACTGAACTTAAAGAAGATAAAATATTTACCTTCAGTAAAACCAGTTTGAAACAATTGTTACACAAAATTGCTGGTGTTCGAGCAACATTTTTGCGAAAATATTTTGCTAATAAAAGTTGTGAAATTAGTTACGATCCAGTCTTTTTGAATGAGACGTGGATTTTTAGTCAAGGAAGCGTTCGAAAATCATGGCATGATAATGATTTGAAAAGCACAATAAAAACAAACCGCTAGGAGAAGGGAAACGGTAATTAAAATAGCCCGATTTGTTAAAAATATTTTTAACCGAACAATTTTAGTTTTATCGTACTAAGTGCTGGCAACAAGGATGGTTTTGTATCTAATTCATCATTGGTATTTTCCAGTAAAAGTAAGACAGCAGACTATCACGATAATATGAACGTTGATTTATTTCAAACATGGTTTCAAGAACATCTTTTACCAAATTTAGAAAAACCAAGTTTGATAATTCTTGACAATGCCAGTTATCATTCTACGTTAGTAGAAAAATTACCTTCAAGTAGTTGGAAGAAAGAAGATCTTCAATTTTTAAGAAAACACAACATTCCTCATTCGTATGATATGCTGAAAGTGGAATTATTACAAATTGCCAAGGATTTACAAGTTCAAAAAATATGTGCAATTGATGCAATCGTTCATCAATCGGGACATCAAATTGTACGTTTACCATCGTATCACTACCAATTCAACCCTATCGAATTAATATGGGGAAATTGTAAACAGTATTACAACAAAAAGGTTGGAAGACAGGGCTTTAGGGACGATAATGTTTTATCGCTATGGAAGGATTCATTAAACCAAGTAACTGGAGAACTGTGGCAAAAGTGTATTTTACATGCTGAAAAGGAAATGAGCCAGTGGTGGGATGTTCAAAAAAGAGCTGAGGAAATGGTAAAACCTCTAGTAATCAATGTCGGAGAGTCGAGTGAAGATGATAGTGAAAGTGAAGGGGATGACTTTTAATTATAAGATGTCCAATATTTGAATTTAAAGCAAAAACTAGAATCTTAGTTACTTTATAACATTGTAAAGAATTATTATATTTAACATATACCTCTGTAGCTGTACTTAGGTTTACATTCGTTATATATATATATATATATATATATATATATATATATATATATATATATATATATATATTGTATTGATACTATTTCAAATGGGGATTTAAATGTATTTAAATGTAATGGTGAAATCATGAAATGTTCTTTGTTAAATAAATTCCAATTTATAATAAATGGATGGTATGTGAAACAGATCTTAGTTAAACCTGCACAATAACGCATGCGTAGCGTCTTAACTGAATTAAATAGTAACCTGTCAAAAATGTCAAATAGAAAAATCTTAAATATGTGAGTTTAATTATTTTGTTATTAAGATTGAAATGTTGATAAAATAATAAAGGTTCATTTACTTTACAGATGTTTATACCGTTATTGCACAAACATATACACATATAAATGATAAACACAAATGCAGGAAATTACACAAATAATGGAAACAATTTAAGGGTTATGATAAATAAAATCTAACTCACATGTGTATTTGCATATTCCCAAAAGATGTTTTCATTTGGTTGGTTCCATATAAATCTTGCGTAGACCTCTTCCCATATGTGGCCGACGTTACTGGTCACTTGTTCGAAGTGGTGCTGCATATATATCCATTCTTCAACCAAGTACACTTTGTTGAAGGACGACTTTTCTTCGTGGTAATAGTGAAGTTACATATAATTGCTTACATAGCTTCAACGAAGCACTGTGTTTTTAATTATATTTTATTTAAGTGGTGTTTTAAATGTTTATAAAATTTACGATTTAAAATTTTTATATTAGGTTCTTATAACTTTCATTCAAATTCACTTTTGTTTTAGATCCCGTTATGGAACATCGTTTATTAATTATTATACGTCGCTTCAGAAAAATAAACATCAATTCAGAGAACTGAATAATTTTATTAACAAAAATAAAAACATGTCAATCGAAATTTGAACACGTGAAATGAATCGAAATAAAATTTATTATAATTGAAAAATTATATCGGTGACCTAACTTTTATATTTGATCGCAGGTTAAAAACAATTGTTACTGATGTCTCGACTCTTCACTAACCGCGTTTCAAAATTTCCGATAATAACGTAACTTAAAACTTACATGTTAACACAAAACACTATCAACACTTTGACTTTTTGTCAGAATAATTAAAAATTGGAAGAGATTGGAAGAGAGTGAGAAACCAGGAGCAATTCCTTATATACTATTCTGTTAGCTACAAAAATTTCAACTTTTTCTGTACCATACAAACAAAGTAACCAAGCCTCTGATTGGTTTAAACAAATTTGAAAACTTAACTAAAATACAAATTATGCCATAACTTTCTTAAAATAATCCGGATTTACATTTTGATAACAGAATTGGAATCTGTGCAGAATTCCGCATAAAACGATACCTCACGAGCCATATATTACTTCAAAATTTGGCAATTTGACATATTCTAATTTAAATTTACTTATATCCAAAAAACTCTATATTCTACACCTAAACTAAATACATATTCGTAATCTACATGAAAAACTGTATTAGAATACATTTATTTAAACTCATATCTTAATTCTAACGGAAAATTCTTTTTCATATTGGAAATTTATGTAGTTAACCCCATTTTTATAATTTTATGTTTATATAGCTTGTACAATGTAAATTTTTACATGACAACGAGGGAAACCTCTTATTAATTACTCTAATACTTTATTTTATGCTCAAATTATCCTATAAAAACTATACATTTACAAAAACCTTAAAATTAAAACTTAACCTAATTTTATACAATTATACAGATAATTTGCGTTTCCAACGTCCAAATTACTTAAAATGTTATTCTAAGATGTTGTTAAACTGTCTTCAACATCAACACTGTTCACTTTTGTTGTAATGTTTAAAACTTTAACTCAACAATCCATATTGTTAAACACACTTCTGCAGAATTTGTACACAAAAAGTATTTATATGTAAAATATCCAAATGTAAAATTGTTGTTTATATTATCTTTAATGTTTACAACGCACTACCGCTTCTCCTGCACTTTTTGTACACTATGTCTGTGAGTGAAAACTAAACCGTGTCCGCACCATAACCCTTTCTTAAAATTTAAATCTTTCCTGCTTTGTAACTAACTCGATACATGTTCTAGATATAATTATAAACCTAATCCGTGTGATAAACATCTGTAAGGTTTCTAAAATACCAAAATACTTTGAATAAACTGTGAATTTATTGAAATATGTTCTACGAATTTAATCGTACTTACAAATATAACTCCTTCTGACCTTCCTCACATGTTCCTTATATAGCCCAATGCTTTTTATGATTAAACAAACTTGTGCAAATTCCACCAAGCCTGTTTCGTTAAATCAAAATCAATTTCTTTCACTCGTCTAATATTTTACTTAATAAAATGCAGTGTAAATATACTCTAATTTATCTCAATTTGCCCACTGTAAAGAATACAAGCTTATTCACTCTAGTCCCTGCCTTAAACTTATATCTAACCATCTCAAAATATATATGTATATATATATAATAAATCTCATTTTTAACATCCAATACAGTGCATTTATTTATGACAAAATCAGTTATTTATAAGTGGGGTCGATAACCAAGTTACAGTCTTGACTCTTTTGACGCAGTGAGATCTTTCGGCTAAAAACGATCCTCCACAATTAACCAAACTTTTCGCACTTCATTCGGAGACTGCCTACTGCTAGCTAATTCGTTCATTATTGAAAATTATTGATATAATTAATTTGTAAAACAGAGCCAAAACGAAATTTTGTTAACCCGGTCTCGGTTCTGATAATTGTTTACAGTTGTACAATATATTTTTATCACATGACAACCCACACTCGGTGGACTTTACATGCCAGAATAAGTGCGAACAGACCTTAAACGAAATTCGACTTTATTTATACGAGTGGATGGGGATTTTTAAGACCTTTAGCATGCTAAATCCCGAGATATTTGAACAACAATTTTATTAAAATTTGACAGCGCTGCTTAAATTTGAAAATAACCTAGAAACGTTGATGATGTTTTGTTGGTATTTAAAATTACTAACTATATAAACCAATAACGACATACGTTTTTAAAATCTTAAACCATGCTTTACTAAAAGACGAGTCATAAGACACCTCTCGCCGGCCCGACCATAGCTTGAGTTAAAACCGATAAAAATTGAACGAGTGCGAAAAATATAATGAACGTTAATAGAAAATACATTTTTTTAAAGTCTACAATTTTCTAAAGGTTGTAACGAGTGGTATCATCGATTATTAATCATAACACGTGTTATATTTGGTAAAAGAATATATTGAACGTTAATAGAAAATATATTTTTTTTAAGTCTACAATTTTAAACGATTTGTCACTTTGACAGTAAACTATTTTATTCATCAAAAGCATGTGACAGTCAATATGCGGTGATAAAATTATCATCGATTTGATAGCCTATTCTGCGATTTTTTTTTGTGTTTTAACCTATGGAAGTAATCAAAAATGTACCATGTGGCATGTGAATTATATTCTCAAGGATAATATAACTAGTGCTATGCTTATCATCGATGATAGCCGATTGAAATTGAACGAGTGTGAAGCGCGAGTTCAATTTTTGAAGGTCTTAACGAGTGTTATCATCAATAATAAACATAGCACGAGTTATATTTAGGAAGAGAAAACAGTGAATAATTGTAATAAAATATATGTAAAAGCCAATATAACAAAACAACTTCATTAATCATTTATTTATTACAGTGTTTATTTTTTACATTGAAAGAACAGTTTTGATATATTATTTATTTTCCTTTCCGTATTAGGTACTTTATTTTTTAATAACGTCAATCTGATAGTAGATGATAAAGAGCGGTCATTTACTTGTTAGTTTATAATGTAAGGGATTATGGCAGGAGTCTCCATTATTATATAATGGAAACGAATGTCATTATCCTGCAACATAAACGAATTTCATATGCTATTTTGTCGTAGAACTAGCCACTTTGAGACACAATTTAAATGAAATAATAATTTCAGATCGTTACAAAAAAATTTCATTTCACAGGAGACACGAACGGTCTTATTATAGTTGCCATTGTTTTGCATTATAAGTGTCATTTATTTTTTTGTAAATAAAAAAAATTTTTCTAAAACCGCATGTAAGCGAGCAACAAAACTTCCAGATAATAATTAGAAAAGCACCAATTGTTTTATTGCAAATTATGCTTCTTGAAGATATATCCGATTATTTATATTGTATAGTAGTATATAGGAATTTTTCAAGAAGACGTAATTTTTATGTTAAAGTTGTATTATTCAAAGTCTATTGTTATCAATATTTTATCTATATCAATGAAAACCAAAAATTCTAAATTGTGATTTCTCCACTAACGCCATCTAGAGAGGACTTCTAAAACCTTGTAATATAGTTCACCTTAATTACCTATATTTTAGGATACGTCACTAGAGGGAGTAACAATGCAGATTTTAAATGAAATATTATTTAAATGTGAATTTATAACGTTTGAATAACCAAAGGTACGAAAATTTATATTAGGCTAATAGTAAAATTATTTAGAAATATGTGGTTCAAGTTATGAACAGAAACAACTTAAGCATTCCTAGAAAGAAGGTTTGAGTAAACATGTACAACTTGTACAGAAACTTACAATAAAATAACAAAGTAACTTAAATATACCAAGCCCAAATTATTTCGTTACAACAAATTTGACGAACGTTTATATTGAAATAAGTATAGGTCTATTTAAAGGCGATTTGTTGCATACCCTAACTAGAGGGCCAGCTAAATTTAAGTAAGTTGTTTGATGCCGTTTTTTTACGTTTACATTGTCTACGAATTTCGTATGTTCTTGTATTATTATTTATTGTATGTATATTATATTTATTTAGGTTATTGGACTTGCGTTATTTTTGTTTTGTGAACCTATGGTTACACAGCATCGAAGAACAAGCACTTTACACATTTATTGTTTAATTTGCTCATTAAATCAACGTAATTATATCGAGTTTGGTTTAAATGAAATGAACACGGCTGAAAGTTTTCAAAGGTTGATCTAACTTTAACGTACATTTAGAGGCCGTTGAATTTTGCATTTTTTTAAATTATCATTATTAATATATTACTATATTTTTTGTTTGGCGAGGTGAAAGTATTTTACTCATTGAGATTTTCGATTAACGTAACTTGACTGGAGATTAGTGATTGATTTTTGCGGCACGCTATTATTTTATTTAAGCGTGCAAATATTGGTGTTGAAGCCTTTCAAGTTGGCGAAAGATCTGCTGGTCCGGTACCGCCTGTGGAGATTACGTATAGGTAAGCAAGTGATTTGGGTATTTTGAGCAAGCTGTGAATTATCGTAGTTGGGCATTTCATCCCCTATTAGTAGATATACTAGGCCGATCCTGGACCACTCGTCACTAGATTTGTCACCAGATTTGGAAAAAATCACTAGATTTACAGGTTGGTAACATTGCCTGCTTCAAGGCCACGTGGCAGTAAAGGTTGGTAACACTGTCGAATCTCTTCAAGGTCTCCGCTCTAAGGTCGCTCTCATTGCCAAGGTTCTTAACGTACACGCACCTCGCTTCAAGGTCAATAGTTTTCAAGTCGCTCACATTGCTTATCTTCAAGATTATCCATGCTCGTACGCGCCTTTCGCTTCAAGGTCACACGATCTATGCATCGAAGTCTATTCCTCAAGGTCATTGAAGTAACTAGTGTTTTTCAAGGTCATTGAAGCAGATTGTCCACATCCAGGTCAATGGTTTTCAACGTCATCGTACCCATTACCTGCATCGAAATATATTTCTCAAGGTCATCACATTGTCTGCGTCCGAGTACATAGTTTCCAAGGTCATCACATTGCCTACCTCAAAAGTACAAGGTTTTTCAAGGCCACGCTCCCTGCATCAGTCTTCAAGGCCAGGAAGTGTTGAAGGTCACCAATCAATCGATTCTATGGCTGAATTTTAATTTGGCAGGAAATTTTCAAGGTCATGCCTCCATCAATTACAAGAAGCTCATTGATCTCTGTCTCAAGCCCTGAGGTATTATTACAATTCTCAAGGTCAGGGGTGTTAAATAGGCTTTTCAGGATATGGGGGATTCCACTTTTCAGGGTCAAGGTCACCAATTCTTGCCTGAGCCAAGTTAGTTATTACAATTATTCTCAAGGTCACCCGCTAGGGTATCATATTACAGATTATTGTCTGCTAATAGTCAAAGTTCATTGACCATTTCAAAGGTATCGGTTTTAAGGTCACACCTCCAGCAAAGCTCATTGAACTCTGTGGTCCAGATCAAAAATGGCTTTGCGCAGGATATTTCTAGCACCTCAAGATCAAAGGTTGCTTAAAGTTTTCGTATTGACTAAATTGTAATAAAAGGATTATGACTGCGTGGCCTCATACTACTATCCTAAACCACCAGGATGAGGTAGTTTTCCTAAGAATGGGATCTGGTTCCCAAAGACAGGTAGTCGTTTCCCAAAACAGGGGGGCCGTTTCCCAAAACAGATAGCTGTTTCGCAACACAGGTAGCCGTTTCCCCCATTTCAGGGTCATACCTCTCATAATTCCTAAAAATAGATTGTTATCTAGATACCCCCACCATTTCAGGCTCAATTCTGTGAAATCAATTTTCAAGAACAAAGGCGATCAATTGTTCAACCGACGCTTCAAGGTCAAAGTTGTTTTGATCAAGACCATCATACACGTTGAATACGTATATTCCTCAAGGTCACACAGCAATTCTTGGCTGAGCTAAGGTGTTAATTCTTATAAATCAATTCTTAGGGGTATTAAGTGGACTTTTCAAGACGTGGGGGATTCTACCTTTCAGGGTCACCCAAGCAATTCTTGGCTGAGTCAAGACGTTAATTCTCGAGGTCGGGGTATCGTACAGGTTGTTGTTGTCTATGCTAAAATATGAGTCAAAGTTCTTGTGTTGGCAAAATTGTAATAAAAGGATTATGCTTACAGTATGTGGATTCATAATACTACTGTCCTAAACCACCAGGATGAGGTAGTTTTCCTAAGAACCGGATCCAGTTCCCAAAGGCAGATATCCGTTTCCCAGAACAGGGATCTGTTACCCAACACAGGTAACCGTTTCCCCCACCATTTCAAGACCACATCTCTGGGAAAAGGACAGAGGCATCCATTGTTCAAGTAATTCTTGGCTGAGTCAAGGTCATAATTCCTAGAAATCACCTGTAGTGCTATAGATTGTCAATAGTTAAAATGTATTGGTATCAATTTGGAAGGTCATAAGTCCTAGAATTCAACCCGTAGGGGCATCTCAATACATTCCTGGTAAAGGTATATAGGAGGATACTCTTCAAGCTCACGTACACTATAGGATCCACTTTCTCGGTTACAAGGCCATTGCGTACACACCTTGCCTGCGTATATTCTTTAAGGCCACGTATAGTGAGTGATCCACTTATTAATTTATTAAGGAAAACCCGCAAGTGCATTAGGTCACGTACACTTTCCCTGCAAGGTCACACCTCTGAGAAACCAATTTTCAAAGACAAAGGCGATGCTGAAGCCTCTTTAAAGCCGGTTCCAACGTACATCAGCTTGGGAAAGGGGTTATATTTCCTTATGGGAGATTACATTAGTAGTTTTAACGAGACCATGCATTGGTTCCCTGAAAATCCTTACATAAGGTTTCCTAGAACTAATTCCTATCAAACCATATTTCCTAGTTCAGTGTTTCGATAGCTTAAAGTACATAATATGTATCACCTTCCCATCTGGAGGAAGAAGGTTGATATCGGATAAAATCCTAGGACGGTAGTATTATGTACTAATGACTAGACGTTTGTCAAAAAACTTCCCACGCCCAAACATAGATATGCAGAGCCAATAAGGAACCGTTTAACCTTGATGGGTTGACTGCACGAGGATAGAATACTACCGAAAAACTAGTACTACAGAAGCTTTTTGACATTTGTCAGCAATAAACACACTCTTTGTAAAATTATTCTAGTTAAAGCATGTTTACATATGGTTGGGTACACTACTATGTTTGTTGGTTTTATGACTGCACCCAAACTACTCATGAACACATCCTTTGTATTTAGCAGCGTTTTAAATTTTCTTCTTTGAAATACTCGTAAAAGCACTGAGGTAATGCACATTTAAGCTCCTCCGTTTCTAACAATACGTTCACCAGAATTTGCTAAAAACTACCCATGGAGATAACCCTGTTGACTTATTTCAGCATCTACTGGAAAAGCTACCTCTAAAAGTAGGTGATTTAAGCGGATTATTCAGCTTTTCTGTAACATAAATCTGTCTTCTATCTGTACCTAGACCGATTTTCAGATTTCTAAGAATTCCGGCAAAAGTAGACTCAATTTAGATATCACTTAACCTTTTTAGCATAAACAACAACCTTCCCGTGAGTTGCTTTTTAAGAATATGATATTCTTCGAGCAAATAAACTTTAACCCCCCCCAGATCAATAAACTTTACCCCTGCACGGCCTGGTTCAATTTGTTTTCTGTGGGGGATACAACTACTGGGTTAGCTGTGTTGGGAAACGACTATCTGTATTTGGGGAACGGTTATCTGTCTTAGAGGAACTACCTCCTGCTGGTGGTTAGGATAGTAAGATACTGCAAGCATACTATTTAGCTAATACAGAAATCTCGATATACGTTTAGCATAGACAACCCTCTTGTTCCCACGAACTGATTCTCTTGTTAGAATTGAGCAATAGGAACGCTTGTTTACTATTCCCAAAACAACCTTCATGTTTCCACAAACTGCCTCTATCTTTAGATTTCTAATTATACTCCATACGCACGACATGGCTGGAAAACACATCGCAAACCTCGAAATAACGTCATAAAATGCCGAAAAAATATAAAAAAACAACGTTGTAAAACGTCTCGAACACTAAAACATAGATACATGGATATGTAGATACACACAGAACCAATAAAAGCACCGTTTATCCTTAGGAATTCTAAGAATACCCTTGCAGGCCAGCCTGATTTCCAATAACTGTAATAACTTCTAGGAATCGACGAAATTTGACCTTGAAACGGGGAGCGCGTACGTGCACGGCGGATTAACTAACCTTCAATTCGTATGCTGTGGATCAAGATCGGTTCTATATCCTAAACTTAATCACCCATATGTAGGTTCCAGCGTCCAATCAGAAGACCGAAAACGTCAGGAAACGTGTCCTCGTTAGGACACTAATATTATGAATCCACATACTCTTTTATTATTATAAACAATTTAACTAATACAGGAACCAGTTAACCTACCTTTTAGCATGGACAAAATCATTCTTCAACGACAACGACCTGTTTCCATAAACCGCTTAGAATTGGTCCTGCAGGTTGATTTAATAGTTGATTTAACACCTTGACTCGACTAAACTGCTGGGTGACCTTGAAAAATTTCGATCGGATAAGGTCGGGTAATATCGGGTAAGATCGGGATAGCCTGTAGGTTAACACATATGGTCTTGACAATCAAATTGCTTGGAGACCTTGAAAATTTCCAACCACAGAACCATTTAACTTTGGCCTACTTATTAGCATAAACATGTGCTTCTTCATATGCCTGCGGGTGGAATTACAAAATGCCGACACGAAATTTCGATTTGACATGCCTCGCTCGCCATGAATGCGAAGCCGGTCAAGGATTGTGGTTGTTGACATGTTGATTTATCATGTTTGTTTAAACGGTACTGTCACAGTACAATGAACATTTAAATCTTGTTGTATATATATATATATATATATATATATATATATATATATATATATATATATACTACGTTTCAATTCAAAGAACATTTAAATCTTATGATGTAAATCCTACAATCCTACGGTTCAAACATACTTTGTTAATGTACAATTAAACAAAATTGTGCAATTTGTATTTTATGTTAAGTAAAACTTTATAGAGAATAATAAACAAAAACGTTAATTCCTAGAAATCTCGTATTATTGACAAGTACATTAGTGTTTGTAAATAAAATAGATAAGATGGCAATGTGTAGATTATACAGGGTTGGCCACCACCAACGGGACGGTCTTTTGTATCTAGGCAATACATTTTTTCAAATTTATTTTCAGGGGGGTTATGTATATCAGTAGTGGTCACATTTTAAATAATTCGTACATACTGGGTGTTCCAGAAAAGCGTTTTTTTTTAATGGAATACCCTGTACTTTCGTTTAATTTTGGATAGTACTGTAAAAATAAGGTGCACTTTAATAAATGATCCCTACAGGTAAATATTACAGTTTTCGAGATATTTTGAATTTTATGGAAATAATAAGTTTTCGAAAAAAAATCATACTGACCAAATCAATTAAATTAGAATGACAAAATTGTAGTTGTAAATATTAAAATTGTTACCCTTTGAATCGCTATAGCAAATGATTCTTAATTCCTTACAGGGTGTTCAAAATTTTCAGTTGTAAAATAATTACATTCAAATCACATTAACTTGGTAATTTTAAATGTAACAACCTGTATTTTATTAATCCATATTATTCAAAAAAACATTCTCTATCATTTGGTATATGGGTTTCCTATACCTAAATATTACAGTTTTTTTGTTATTCAACATTTTCTGAAATTTAATGTACTTACTCATGAGATAAAAGAAATAATTCGAATAATTATTATCATTTTTATTCATAACACTCAAGTAAATTAAAAGTTATTAACTAACAACATAAAAACGGCCAAATATATTTTTTTAATGAGAGAAGTAATAATTATAATAACAAAAACGAACAAGACGCTAGGAAAAAATTAATTTTACTCTAACATACGCTCAAAATGGCCATCTGCCTGAATACAACAATTCATTCTATTTTCAAAAGGTCTTCTTGTTTTATTTAACATTTCCGGCGTTATAGTGTTGAATGCATTAGAAATTTTTATTTTCATATCCTTGGGAGTAGTGGGGACTGTTTGATTTACTATAAGTTGAGCAATCCCCCATATACTGAAATCCGTTTACATCCAGTTACATCTGGAGACCTAGGTGGCCAATTACAAGGAACACCCCTTTCTATCCACCTATTTCTAAATTTTCTGTTCAGATACTCTCTGACAGGTCGGGCAAAATGAACGTGTGCTCCATCCAACTGGAGCCACGTTTTTTTTTCGTGTATTTAATGGAATATGGTTCATGGAGTATCCAAAAATCACGATTTAAGGATTTAAAAAATTTTCTTCCGTGTAAGTGACCATCAAAGAAATATGGTCCAATCACATAATCGCCTAATATTCCTGCCCAAACGTTTACAGTCCATCGGTGTTGGCGATCAACAGTACGAAATGGATGTCTGTTTTTACTATCCTAGTAGTGGTAATTACGCATATTTACTATACCATCACTCTGAATAGTGCATTCATCTGTAGATTCCACGAATTTAAAAAAATCAGGATCTCTGCCAGCCTTATCCAAAGCCCATAAGCAAAAATTTAAACGCAGATTATAGTTCCTTTCAGACAAATGTTGATGTAACTGAATATGATATGGATAATGTCAATTTTTTTTAAGTATCCTACGAACACTTCGACTGATATCTGTCTCATTCGAAATTTTTCTAGTACTTGTATGAGGGTCATCAGTAACATCAAACTCATTTTCATTATTCCCAGTAACCTGTTTTGTTTTATTCACCTTCTGGTGTGCAACTGACCCAGTAGCACGAAATTTCTTTTCTTAGATGTTCTCGGTCGGGGTACTTTTGAGCATACAATCTAGAAGCCAGAAAACAATTTTCTAAACTTTCCCCAATGCACAGTACATATCAATTCTTTCTTGTAAACTGTATTTCATTTTAAACTATTATTTTAACAATTAAACAATAAACAAAATTCTTATACACAATAAGTTAGAAACTTTAAAAAAACAACTTTTAATTGTATTATGTCTAAACCTACTAAATTAGTTTAAATTTTTTGTTATAAGGGATTAACATTAAATTTAAGAAATGACAGAAAGCAACCTACTAGGTAAATTTTAAATTTTTGTTGTATTATACGGGATTTTACATTAAACTTAAGAGAAATGTTGAATAACAAAAACTGTAATATTTAGGTATAGGAAACCCTATACCAAATGATAGAGAATGTTTTTTGAATAATGTATTAATAAAATACAGGGTGTTACATTTAAAATTACCAAGATAACGTGATTTGAATGTAATTATTTTACAACTGAAAACTTTGAACACCCTGTAAGGAATTAAGAATCATTTGCTATAGCGATTCAAAGGGTAACAACTAGAATTTTGTCATTCTAATATAATTGATTTGGTCAGTATGATTTTTTTCGAAAACCTAATACTTATAAAATTCAAAATATCACGAAAACTGTAATATTTACCTATAGGGATCATTTATTAAAGTGCACCTTATTTTTACAGTACTATCCAAAATTGAACGAAAATACAAATTCCATTAAAAACATAAGTGCCATAAGCCACGCTTTTCTGGAACACCCAGTATGTACGAAAATAATTTTAGAATGTGGCCACTACTGTTTGATCAAAATCATGTAGTAGATGAGGTATCCTTAATCAAACACGTTAGTAATAAGCACGAACTTGATTGTTATGAAAGTTTAGAGATCTTCAAAAACAAACAAATTCTAATGAATAATGATGATCAAGGATCTTTAGGCTACTCTGAACTCATTAAACTGTCATAACTTTCACTTTCACCAGATTAGCAACGAAGTGTTACTAACTGATGGTATATATGTTAGAAATTTTCTTTAGTCCGCGCTAGTCGACCGCTGATGATGATAGCGTAGCTATCGAAACGTGTTCGTTTTTTTTTAATTTTGTGTGGTACGTGGGTGTATTTTGTTTGTTATAATTATGTTATTATGTATTTGTTAATTATTTCACAGTTCTTTTTATATTTATATTATAAACAACTGACTCATTGTAATATGAAATAATATATACGTATGCAATAATGTAAACCGCTTTATGACATACCTATTGATAAGGATAGGCGTGAGGGGCCTTTTCGGCTTTTGGGTCCCCGGGTTCTCAATCTGAAGCTACGCCACTGATAAAACGTATACATTCTTTTTGACAGATGAAGGACGAGTTTTTTTGTTTGGTGATTTCTGAAGTCAATTTACCAAAAAGAAACCAAAATAGAGAAAAAAAACCTGGAGTGTAATTCGATGAGATAATTTAATGAATAATAAAAAATAATAGCTATGCAATTATGAAAAATTCAAGAATACATTTTTTTATTTAAAAATGGAAAATTGTTTTTTCGTTATCATAGCAACAAACACAAATCAGGTTTGAGAAAGTCTGCCATGGAAGTTTACACACATTTTATTCAGATGCAAATTTAAGGGCTAACTTTATCCGATGTCAAAGTGACAAATTCTTCGCGGCTTAAAGGATTTTTTATATATGAATTAAATTATCGGGGATAATATAACTAGTGTTATGATCATTCATCATCGCTGATAGCTCGAGTTAAAACCGATGAAAATTAAACGAGTGCGAAGCACGAGTTTAATTTTCTACAGGTTTTACAAGTGGTATCACCGATTATTAATCATAACACGTGTTATATTTGGTAAGAGAATATAATGAACGTTACTAGAAAATATATTTTTTTAAAGTCTACAATTTTAAACGATTTGTCGCTTTGACATTAAACTATTTTATTCATTAAAATCATGTGACAGTCAACACGGTAATAAAATTATCACCGATTGGCCTATTCTGCGATTTTGTTTTTGTATAGTAACCAATGAAAGTAATCCAAAATGTACCATGTGACATGTGAATTATATCCTGGCTGTAATAGACACGTTACTAAGGAAAGTATGCAGTTTTCTTGCCTAAAATGAACCAATGTGACTAGTGAATTATATTCTCAAATGACATAGGAATAATATAGATATGGCTTGACGCCTCGCAGTTGAAGTCATAAGTCTCAATTTCAAAATTGTAATCAGTGGTGTGTACAAATATTATTTCTCAACTATTAATTTACAAACGCGTTTTATTAGAAGTGTCCTGTTAGTACGTATTGCTTTCTAGAAATGATAAAAAATACATGTTAAATTAAGATCACCATTTATGTAACAAATGTAGTGGTCATTTATGGTAAGTTTTTAAGCGTGCCATGTCAACATGCAATAGTGTCAAAAAATCTATTTAATTCTGTATTTTACATCGGTTTTGAAAAGTACATAATTAAGAAAATGGCCAGTGAAACGTTAACTCATTTGTATGTATTTTTGCATTGAATGCATCATTAAATATCTGGACGATCTTGACGATACTTAAAAATTCATTCATTTTAAAATTATGTTTTGTCATTAAAAGTCGTTTTAAAGTTCTTGCAGTATGGCTAGTTTTTTGCTGCTCCAAATTTTATTTATACCATAAAAAATCCTCTCCGTGGCGGCGTTGGATCCCGGTAAACACATCACATGCACCTTTACCTTGTGTGCTGTATCCCAAGTTTGTAGGTAGGGGAGGGAGGGGTAATACCAGTCAGGTGGGTAATTCCAGTCACTTAAAATAATTGGTTAAAAATGGCACTCCTAAGTAAAGATCGTGCCACCATCTAGTATCCAATGTCTTAAACTAGATGCTTTGAGAGCGGCCGCGAAATCTGCAGTGTAATTCGATTATCAGCAACGTGAAGTTGATGTGCATTTTGATTATAATATTCCGAAGAATTTAAAGCGATGTAAGTACAAAACTGTATCTTTAATTTGTAAATTATTGTATTGTGCTTCTTCGGGAGTATTTAGCCTTATATATTCTGCATTAGCGAACGTCTGAGTTTTGAAGGTTAACTTTGAGGTTGTTTTTTTAATAAAATTATGTTTCGGTTAATTCCGGTCAAAGCAGGTGAAGAGATAGCGGTCATGACCGGTATTACCCCACACGTATTTATATGTTTAGATGACCGGTATTAGCCCAAACGTATGTCTATGTTAAGATTATCGGTATTAGCCCTGACGTATTTATATGTTTAGATGACTGGTATTATTATTATTGTTATTATATGTTAAGACTTGAATGCAATAATAATAGTAGGTATATTGATTGTATTAATGATTACAATAATACCTAATATATGTATACCTACCTAACTATTGAAGATGTATTTATTTCAGATGCCTAGAAAATACAACAATATAGGAAAAAAGGCCCAGTGGAGTGCCGAACAGCTTGAAAATGCTATACAATTTATTGAAGAGGAGCACTCAATGCGAAATACCATTTAGCACTCTGCAGGAAAGAAAATCAAAAAATAAAAAATCTGCACCACAGATGGGTAGACCAACTACCTTATCCGTGGAAGAAGAAGCCGCTCTAGCAGATCGCATAAAATATATGGTAGATTTATATTATGGCGTAACTCCCAAGGAAGTTAGGCGAATCGCTTATGAATATGCAACGACTAATAATATAAAGCATAGTTTTCCACACACTTCAAAAGTGGCAGGAAAGGACTGGTTTTATGCTTTTTCAAGAAGAAATCCCACCCTCAGTATTCGGAAACTGGAGGCAACCAGCCTAAATCGAATAACCAGTTTTAACCGAACAGAAGTCGGAATGTTTTACTCGAATTTAGAATCAGTCATGTCCAAATACAACTTTCCGCCTAATCAAATTTATAATGTCGATGAAACAGGCATATCGACTGTTCAAGATCCTGGTACAATTGTTGCGGCAAAAAGCGCGTTGGCTCTGTAACAAGTTGGGAGAGGGGAAAACAGTGACTGTAATTTGCTGTATGAACGCGGCAGGAGGATATAGGTATACCTCCAATGTCTATTTTCCCCAGGAAGAGGATGTCACCTCTACTATCCAGAAAAAAGGAGTTTAGATTCATAAACATGCCCTAGGGAGGATATTAGAGTGTGATTAGGTCAATACTTCAAACTTCCCTCGAAGATAGTCGATTCTACCCGAACATTGACGAGCGCGCCAGCGCAGAAGACCCTAGGCTAGCAGCGTTCTCGTTTATCGTATGTTTCGCTCTTTAAAGTGTAACTGTCATCAAGTGAGCATTATTATGATGTATTCTCCTGCTTATAAGCCAACATCAGCGGACATTAGAGATTTTACTAACTTGTTAATAAACTATTACAACATAACCGTTCAAGATAATGATGGAAACGATGACGTGGATGAGCTGAATGTATCTCAAATCCAAGGTGATGGTGATGATTCACAAAGAGGAAAAAGACCGATGAGGTAGAGGACAAGGACGAATCTCAAAACCATGCTGATGATGGCGACGAATCACGGTTCAAGAAGAAGAAGAAGACCGATGAAGGTTGTTATTAAATAAAAATGATGTATTGTTGTTTATAATAATAATAATATATTTTCAAACGCTAGGCTTTCCTTCAATTTTGTTAATAAACTTGTTTTTCCTAACGGTGCTCCCCGTCTTGATTTATGTTTGCAGCGTTACGAGTTTTCGTTTGCGTGTTTTCGTATTTGCGTGTTTTGGATTTACGTGTTTTCGCGTTAGCGTGTTTTCGTGTTTGCGTGTTTTTTGTGTTGGCGTGTTTTCGTGTTTGTATGTTTTCGCGTTTGCGTATTTTCGTGTTAGCGTGTTTTCGTGATAGCGTTTTTTCGTTTGTGCGTTTTCGTGATAGCGTGTTTTCGTGTTAGATTGATTTCATGTTAGCGTGTTTTCGTGTGTGCGTGTTTTTGCGTTAGCATGTGTTCGTTTGTGTGTTTTCGTGTTTGCGTGTTTTTGCGTTAGCTGGTTTTCGTGTTAGCGTGTTTTTGTTCTGTGTGTTTTCGTTTTGTGTGATTTCGTGTTAGCGTGTTTTTGGTGTTTCGTGTGTGCTTTGCGTTTGCGTGTTGTTTGTGGTTAGTTGCGTGTTGTTTAGTTGTTGGTTCGTTTGTGTTTCGTGTTAGCGTGTTGTTAGCGTGTTTTCGTTGTTAGTGTGCGTGTTTTCGTTGTGTTTTCGTGTTTGCTGTTTTGCGTTTGCGTGTTTCGTTAGCGTGTTCGTTCTGTGTTTCGTGTGTTTTCATGTTAGCGTGTTTTCGTTTGTGTGTTCTAGTGTTAGCGTGTTTTCGTTTGTGTGTTTTCGTGTTTGCGTGTTTTTGCGTTAGCGTGTTTTCGTGTTAGCGTGTTTTCGTTCTGTGTGATTTCGTGTTTGTATGTTTTCGTGTTAGCGTGTTTTCGTTTGTGTGTTCTAGCGTTAGCGTGTTTTCGTTTGTGGGTTTTTGTGTTTGCGTGTCTTTGCGTTAGCGTGTTTTCATGTTAGCGTGTTTTCGTTGTGTGTGTTTTCATGTTTTCGTTTTGTGTGATTTCGTGTTTGTATGTTTTCATGTTAGCGTGTTTTCGTTTGTGTGCTTTTGCGTTTGCGTGTTTTCGTTTGTGTGTTCTAGCGTTAGCGTGTTTTCGTGTTAGCTTGTTTTCGTTTGTGTGTTTTCGCGTTTGTACGTGTTTCTGCGTTAGCGTGTTTTCGTTTGTGTTTTCGTGGCTGTATGTTTTTGCGTTTGCGTGTTTTCGTGTTAGCGTGTTTTCGTTTGTGTGTTTTCGTGTTTGCGTGTTTCTGCGTTAGCGTGTTTTCGTTTGTGTGTTTTCGTGTCTGTATGTTTTTGCGTTTGCGTGTTTTCGTGTTAGCGTGTTTCCGTTTGCTCCTCGTGCTCAAACAATGATAGTCGATTGTATGTAGTTGTGGGCAATATTGTGTTGACTAAAAGCCATAATTGGAAACGCTGTTTGCTATGCTCAGTCCGTGAAGCTATGTTTAATTAGCTCTTTGACAGATGTATTTATGATAAGGTCAGGCTTGCAGGTAAAATAATATAGAGGTAAAACTAGCTAGCTAACGTGTTTTGCTGCTACACGCATCACAGTATAGAAGATTCTGTTTATATATTAGAAAACGTAGTACAGTCTCGAAACAGAATGCAGATAAATTGAAGGAAATGAATACGGTACAGCTTCTGAGAACGAACTGAAAGAGTTGAAAAGTGCGCAGCATTTCCAGAGCCACGCGGAAACCAGTTAATTTAGGGATAACCTCATGTCCATGTAATAATAATAGTGTCTGATAAAAAACTGTCAGGGCATATTAGCTGCTTTATAGGTTGTTACAATATAATCGTTCGAGGTGAAGACGATGAAGAAATTTCAAATAAAATTAGATTATGTCACACTTATTTCAGATTAGAAATTTTAAATCGTTTAGTTAACATTGCTATTAATCTGAACTGGTAAAAATCCATATAACGTGAAGTACATATGTGTGTGTGTCCGTTACCAAAAATTTTAAAATATTTGTAAGTGTTTTCAATGTAAATTTTATAAGTACAATATAAATGCTAAATACCAATCGCAGTAATCAGGTTTTGTGTATTACTTTCTAAATTAGTTAATGATCTGAATGCAATAGCCAGTTTATATCCTACCAACCATTCATAAAAACGTGTTTAGTGAGACTACATGTGGATATGTTGTATAAAAAATATTTCAGTTCAACATATGTTATCATTATTAGAACAACTGAATGAAAAAGCTCTTCTAAAGGTAAGCGTATTATTTTAATATATATATATATATATATATATATATATATATATATATATATATATATATATATATATATATATATATATAATTGGGATGAAAAAATTTGATTTGGGATTATTAAATGGGGAAAAATGAATATATAAATTATAATTGAATACTTATATTTATCTCAAATGTAGGGATAGAATTCTGTATTTATAATTGTAAATATTAATATAATGATATTATATAATTATTATTGTGCACCGGACTAGCTCAAATCTCAATGTGGGGATAGAGTTCAGGATTTAGTGGGAAATTATATTTGATTTGGATATAATTATGTAAATTGCCCTTTATGAAAAATATCATATATGTAAAAAAAATATATCTGAACAGAATTTATACTTTTAACGCATGCGTTGTAACGTTACTGAATAAAATTATTAAATGTCAGAACTGTAAAAAAAAATGACTTGTTGATTTTATGTTTATGCTTTTAATTGAATTTAAATTTTGAAAATAATTTAAAATTTTGTTTCTTTTGCAGGTGTTTACACAAGTATAATTTGAAAATATACACCTATACATATAACCAAAAATAATAATTGCAGGAAATCAAACACAACAATGAACGCAATAGATAGGGTTATATTAAAGGTAACTCACATATAAATGTTCCAAATTCAAATCGATGTCTTCATACAGGTAGTTCCAATTAGATGCAGGCACTTTTCAATATTATCGAAGATCTTTATATGTTAATTCTTACTGCTACCATTTACCCACAAGCTGCTAACTGGTGCTCGGGTTGTTGATCACTCTTCGCTTCCGTAACTGGTAATATTTCTCTTTCAATACGACTTCACTCCAACCACAAATTTAATTTCAATAAATTTTTATTTAAATATATTAATGATTTCTGATGGTATCGTTTATAAAATATTTACTGGTTGTCCAAGGTTTAAATTAATGTCACTTTATTTTAGGTTCCGGCTCAAATGTAAATTATTAAAAGAAATTTGCAGCAAGAAATAAAACACAATTGACAAAAAATGATTACGAATTTATTTTGGTGTAACGTAACCAAATTAACTTCAACAAACCGAAAAATTTAAACGTTCAACATAAATCGTCACAAATTATTAATTCGTAATGAATTTTACGAAAACGTACAGGTATCGGTAACCGAACTTAAATATTTAAATTATTGTCGGTATAAAACAATTGCACCTGAATACTGTCTCTCCGTTTTTTATTAACTTTTTCTCGATGATTATTTAGGTTAGGAAAACTTACTTGTAACACAAAACACAACACTATTTTAACCTTTTCAAACAAACTGACAAATTATAGAGAGCTATCCACTTCCAGGGCAATTCCTTTTATACCCTTTTAGTTGTTAGTAAATCTTCAATTTTTTTCTAGAAAATGTGCCTATGTAACCATGTTTCTGATTGGTTGATAAATTTTACAAATTCAACAAATAGAAATTTAGCCATATCTTTCTTATACAATTACGGATTCAAAATCTAATGACAGAAATGAAAACTGTGTAAAATTGCGAATAGATAGACATCCAACAAGATATGGTTCCTTTAAATATTATGCGAAATGACCTAATCTAATTTAAATTTGCTTGTAACTACCTAATCTTACAAGCTACACTTAATTTAATTACATATATGTAATCCTGATAAAATTTAGCATAGGAAAACACACATTTAAAGTTCGAAATCTTGAATTTAAAGGAATTTTCTGTTTATCTAGAAAAATTATGAATTCAACCCCCATTTCATGAAATTTTGCGCTGAAATGCATTGTATACTTTATATTGCTATGAGATATTGAGGGAGACCTCCTATTAATCACTTTAATAATATAATTTAAGCCTAATATAATCAAAAAAACTATAAATTTGTGAAAAAACATAAAATCTAAAACCTAACCAAACTTAATTCTAAAATTACAAATAACTTACACTTAAAAACGTTTATGTAACTCAAAATGTTATCCTAATGACTTGTAATAATTGTCTTTATTTTATTTAATGTTCATTTCACTTGCATTGTATAAATTAATGTTGCATTAAGAAATCATATCGTTTAACACACTTTCTTGAAATTTCACTATAAAAATGTATCTACATGTAAATGTCTTTGTGTGAATATGTTCTATGCACTGTTCTTACTATTTAAATTGCATCACTAAGTTTGTCACACAATCGCTTCCAAAAAATATGTGAGAAATAATCATATTAAGTCCATATTATAACCCTTTCCTAAATTTTACCAAATTTCCTGCACTCTAAACTATTTATACAATATCCCTAATATAAATCTATCTTTACGCTTTGTGTTAAACACCTGTAAAATATTCACATACCAAAATACTTTCGAAAAATTGACTTTTATTGAAACAAACTAAAATACTAAATTGAATTTACGGAAATAAGTTTATTTGACATTCCTGACATTTTTGTTGGTAGCACAATGCTTTTTATGATTAAATCAAATTGTATAAATGTTATTCAGATTATTTTGCCCAAAACAAATTCACTTTCAACCCATCGTGAACCAAATTATATCAAATAAATGTCTCGCACATGTATCATGTTTGAAATCACCCTTTTTTTTAAAGAAATTACTAGTTAGACTGTCCGATCCTTGTCTTACTCCTTTCTAAACATCTCAATATATATATATATATATATATATATATATATATATATATATATATATATATATATATATATATGTTTTAACCTGATATTGCTAAAAAAAAGGTCGATAAAGATTTTTAAAATGTATTATTACTCTTATAGGATGACATCATAAGATCAGCTCTACAAATAGTTGGTACGTATTCGTAGATTTTAAACTTGTAGTTATTGTTAATTCGCTTATAATAATAAAACCATTAAAACCTTTTGCCTTTTATTTCCATTATATCAGTTTGATATTCTTAAAAACAGGTTAATTTAATTTAACTCTATGTTATATATAAGTAATTATTACTTTCCGGTCTTTTTAATGTGGTTTTTATAACAGTTAACGAACGCGTTACTATAAAACAATTTTGTGTGTGTATGTAATTGAACAAGCAAATAAATCAGATATAATTTTCCGAATGTATAGGTGGTGCCTATTTAGAAACAGAGAATCTGCCTATACAAAAAGTAGCATTGCAAAAAATGATGAATTTAAATTTCGATCAGTTAAAAGCATAGTAATTGCTCCAGCTAGAACTGGAAATGATAATAAAAGTAGAATAGCAGTAATTAAAACTGGTCATACAAATAATGGTATTTGATCAAGATTTATTTATTTATTATTTGACGTCATATTTAATTTAGACGTTAATGTATTCAGTTTTAAACTGTAATCTCGTTTCCGCAAACTGTAAGACATAATTTGGGTTGATTGATTGAGATTGATCTGGTGATCGAGCATGATTTGTTTGAGATTGATTGATTAATTAATTAATTGATTTGTTTGTGTGTGAGAAAGAGCCTGAGAGGGAGAGAGAGAAACAAGATAGAGCAAGAGAGAGGTGTGCATTATCAACTTCTATTATAGAAAATGTTCACTAGTCTATACGCCTCTAGATGGCACTAAAATCAATTTTAACACAAAGGGGCCAGGGCGCAGACCCTGATACAAGTCCTGTCTTACATGGGTAGGGTCTCCTTATTAGAATACAATTTTGTATGACGGGGCGAAGGCCTACAGCTGTAAGATTAAGTTAGAACCACATACAATTGCACCAAGGGGCTAAGCTCGACACTTGTCTTATAAGGTTAGGGTTCCCATACCATCACCAGCCAGGGGGCGAAAGCCCGAGAACAAGTTGCGAAGCCCTACATGTGTCTTACAAGAATCTCCTTATTAGAAATACAACGTATAAATAAATTTTTCGTATGGGTAAAAGATCATCCGAACGTACCCAATAGCATATGACCATTTTAAAATAATAGGATCGATAATTTTAATAATAATATCTTATTACGGTAATTATGCAATTTCCAACATTGTATCCGTGTGCGTTTGCCTAACCTCCAGGGGTACTGCTCTTAATACTACCAAAATGACTTTAATTACATGACCATCAAAAATAACCCTAAGACCAAGTCCAGGTTCAGCCCTAGCCCAAGTCCAAGACCAGTTCCAGTTCCAACCCCAAGATCAAGACAGCCCCAGCCCTTCATGTGAGCAAGAACGAAATTGCTGCCAAAAAGGCTCTAATTAGGGTTGATCCTCGACAAAAACCATAAGGGTAGAAAATACCATAAAAGAACATGTCCTACACGTGCGCGAGTAAAAATAATTAGGGGTGAAAAGGGCCTCCGAAAAGAAACCATGAAAAGTAAGGATGGAAAATATGGCCTCCCACGTGAGTGTGTAAAAAATAATTAGGGGCTGAAAAAGGCCTCCGAAAAGAAACCATACGGGTGGAAAATACGGTCCCCCACGTGGGGCGTCCTTGTGACGTCAAAATCCAAGATGGCGCATGGTGACTCGGTTCTACTCTTGTTATTATGACTAATGTAACGGATAAGTTCAGTACTGTATTAAGTAGACAATAATAGCCTTGTTTGAATAAATATCATAATTGCGAATGTAACATAAAATATAGTTTTTTGAATACGCTCCCAAAAATGGCTATTTTACGGACTCCTTTCAGTCCGTAAAGTAGCTCATGGTAACCATTTTAAATAATTCAGTTGACGATATTTTAAAAAAATAACGAATCAAATGGATAAAGTAGTTATTCTAGGAAAAGTTTAGAGAGCTTAAACAAAAAAATATTCTTTGTAACACTTTCCGAACGAGGCGTTAGCTAAGTCCGGAATAGCAAATGAGGTACTTGATATGTGTTAATAGGGTCTATTTTTTGTTGTATTTTTGAACCGAGATCTAGACACGCATCAACTACTAATGGTTATTAGCACTACCCGTCAGTAGATATATAGGAGCGGTTCTGGACCATTTCAAGGTCACTCACCCTCTGTGGTGAGAACTGAAAGCTTTTGGAGCTCTTTCAAGGTCAAACTTTTGGCGGGAAATTTAAATTTTTGGAGCGAAAAATGTAAAGCTAAAAATAGAACTTGGAAGATCATCATATTCTTAGAAATCTAAAAATAGAATTTTCCAGGTTTAAATATCATTGACCTGCGATACATTTCTTAGAAATCAAGAAGTAACTAAATTGAGTCAAGGTCAATAGGCCAATAAACTAAAAGTACGTCAACGCGGGGGCCATCATCAACATCATATTACAATTCTTAGAAATCTAAAAATAGACTTTTCAAGCAAACAAGAAGTAGTTTTCAAGTCAAAAGAGGTTATTAACCCCACTGGGGGTATCATATTACATTTCTTAGAAATATAAGAATACATGGAAACGAGAAGAGTGCCAGGTTGTTGTATATGCCAATAAGTAGATCAAGGTCAAATGACTAAGTTGAGTCAAGGTCAATAGTCTAAACTAAAAGTAAGTCAAGGTGGGTATTTAACAAGTTGCGATAGGTACTCAATGACACATTTCTCTTATATAAACTGCAGCGAGCTGTGCGTGTTGAGATCAGTCAGTTAGCAACTTGTAAACATGGAATTAGCAGGTTAACCAAAGCACTATTGCAAACCTTTTAAAAATGCGTGCGAGCTCAAGATATCGAGAAAGTATAATGTGACGCATATATAGGTATAATTAATATATAATTAATAATGGGAAAACAACAAACATAACATTTTGTTGTTTTGTTGTTTTAAAAATTATAAATTTATTTAGTGTAAAACGCTCGATCAGCATTTTGTCTTATCCATAAAATTTATATGAACTTGATCATTCAGTTAAAAAATCATTAGCGGCAGATATTTATTCATAGCACCCACTTTCTGAAAGTCTGCAGGTTCTTGTATTGGCTAGGCTCTTCAGGGTCAAAATTTATTGGTATCATATTACAATTCATAGAAATCAATTTTCAAAGTCAAAGTTTATTGACATGAAGAAGGTATCATATTACAGTACTTATGTTAGGCCTTTCAAGGTTCTTAGAAATAGCAATTCTTAACCAATGACTCATGTAACTGATTTTGCTCATGCGTAGGTCAAGGTGAGTATTGTCGGACTTTGTGCATGCTCGGTATTTCTAGGCTATCCTCGTGTAGTCAACCCATCTATATAAGTTGAAATTCTATAATCACATATCATTAGCTTCGACATCATATTGTTCAAAAAAGTATATATGTAAAAGTACTATTTTTTGCACAGTGAAATCGCTTACGTATTTACTATTGTAATAGTGTGTGTAAACTGCAACGGGCGTTATACCCTTAGATACTACTTTCGTTTATTTAACCCTCTCCAAAGGATAAGATTTGAGTTCTTTTAGACCTTTTTATAATATCAATATTATTAAAGAAAATTTAGTACCTGAGATGATTATTTTTTATTACGTTTTATTAAAACTGAATGGGTTCAATCTATAAAGATATCATTTACTACTTAATTTTTACTTTGCTTGCTAATTAATTTCGGTTTGCGTAAATTAATTTTAAGCTTTATGTTTACTAATTCCTTTCTTAATTGGTCGCACATGTTAACTCAAGTTAAGGTAAAGAAACGATTTCTGTTATCATTGCCCAAAACTATGTTCATTTCGATTTATTCATTTATCTGGATTCCTATTGAGTTGGTCTCTTTCTGCATTTATATATTCAATAATTGTGTAAGCTGGTGATATTAATAATCTTAGCAATAAAAATTTAATTAAATTCTAATTATGAACGATAATGCATCAACGCGTTGTTTACAAAAATTTCATATCAAAATCAAACTTAAATCTACAATAACCTTCTTAAAACTAGCATATAACAAATAAAATCGTTATCAGAATTAAACAAATTGTTCTCGTTTAATGGTGATGATGAAATGTAAAGTTTCGAGAAATCAAACACAAAAAAGTTTTATTTATTAACACAAACAAAAAGGTTCTTACTTATTTTCGTTGCAACTGATGATGTAATGATGGCGTTTCTTTTTCCGCTACAGGAGACCTCAGATAGGTTAAAAATTGCTGTTCAGATGAGGTCACTTGCAGGCACCATGTAACCGCTTCTCTATTGCTTATCTTCCCTGATACTTTTGTGTAGCTAAATACGCTTCTAATTCTCTTTCATCAATCAATGATTATAGCAAATAATTGTTCGATATGTTTCCACTATACAGTTATTACATAATTGTTCAAATTTAATCACTAACGGTTACAGTTCTGAGATATACAACACGCGTTATCTTCATGCATTATGTCACTTTTTATTATTTTAATACGGTAGGTAATTTTTTATTTCTTCCCTATCACCGTTAATTTATTCTTATTTGTAATTTGAATACTTTATAGGGCAGCGTGACTATACAATGTCGCGCAATTCTGATCGATTATTTTTTATGCGATACTTTCTGTTCTCTTACCTATTTCAACTCTCTGTGGTCGCTCCCTATAAGCGACTGACTTAAAAACTGAATATCATTATTATAACAGCGACATTCCTTCCCACACCGTAATGCACTTACAAATGCCGCGTATTCAAATATTTTCAAATTGAATATATAGATAACTTATGGAAATAAACTCAAGCTTTTCATCTTAATATTAATTACATTTAAATACAAATAAACAATAACCGTTTCTGTATCCAGAAAAATAATATATATATATATATATATATATATATATATATATCTAATCTCGTATAATCTAGCGCGAAATCTTGATTTTTCTAAAGTTTCCGTTACAAAACCTAAGCAGAAAATCAGTTCTTTTTGATTAAATGTAGCATGCAGAAATACTGCACGATTGCCTAGTTACATACAACACGCTAACCAAGACAGCCAGACAAATATAGAAAAGTAATGGTTGGTATAATTGATGTGCAAGGATTGAAAACAGCAAGAAATATATTTACACCTAAAGAACTAGCGATATATAATGGAGAGCAAGTTGCTCATTATGTATTCAAGCCTCCATTTCCATGGCACACCTTGGACAGTGAATTTCAAAAACCAGCTAACTCGTTAATTTAATTCACAACCACCACTTTATAAAGTGAGAATATGGATATACCTCTCCACACATATTCCCTCGTATACTTAGTGATTTCATATCGACAACAGATGAGGTGTACGTTAAAGGACGAGAGAAAGCCGATTATATTCAAAAAATTTTAAAATAACGTATTACGGTGTTTGAAGAACAACCTACTTTACCCAAACTTAATGCATGCTATTTTTTTCATACACAAAACACTTGTCACTGCGCTTTGGCTCATGTATATCATTTATATGAAAAAATTGTAATAAAATTCTAATAAATAAAGATTTATTAACTAACCTCTATATACGTATCTTATTCATATGTATTACCTCAGCGCTTTTATGAGTATTTCAAAGAAGAAAACTGAATTGAAGACGCTGCTAAACATACACACACACACAAAGGGTGCGTTCATGAGTAGTTTGGGTGCAGTTGGAAAAACAACAAACTTAACATTTTGTTAGTAGTAGTGCCCTCAACCATATGTAAATTACACACGTGGCAAATAATTGGTTTAGAAGAAGAAGGGAAATATTACGGGAATCCGTTTCCCAAATACAGATAACCCTTGACTAAGGTGCTGAAATAGCTTGTATTGGCTAAATTGAGTCAAGCCAAAATTTATTGGTATCATATTCCTAGAAACCTAAAAATAGAATTTTCAAGGTCAAAGTTTATTGACCGGCAGAAATATCATATTACAATCCTTAGAAACCAGTTTTCAAGATCTTCAGGAGATATCATATTACAATTCTTAGGAATCCATTTTCAATGTCAAAGTTTATTGACTTATAGAAGGTATATTATAATTCTTAGAACTCTAAACGTGGAATCAGTTCGTGGTGCTAAGTATAATATTAATTCACATAACACTGTATGCTTAATGGAATTATTGTATTATCATCATGCTTATCTAATGTATAGCATTTACTAAATAAAGAAATATTAGTAACCATCAGAATCTGGTACTACTGTGCTAACTAGGGTCTGGTATGTCTCAGACTGAGTTTCACCAAGAACTGGATCCCTTTCTCTACAGATAGCTGTAATTCTTAGAAACAAGAAAAATGATTTTGTTGAGAGAGAGAGAGAGAGAGAGAGAGAGAGAGAGAGAGAGAGAGAGAGAGAGAGAGAAAAAGAGAGAGGAGAGAGAGAGAGAGAGAGAGAGAGAGAAAAAAAGAAAAAAAAGAAAAAAAAAAAAAAAGAAAAAAAGAAAAAAAAAAAAAAAAAAGAGAAAAAGAAGAGAGAAAAGAAAGCAAAAAAAAAGAGCGACAGAAATGATAATAAGAGATAGAGAGAGAGAGAGATAGATAGAGAGAGAGCTCTTGCTAAACCAGGAAACACCGCCCGACCTTGAGACATGACAACACTGTAAGTGTGAGACAGCAACCTATCATTCTTCCAAAAACTAATCTTCAATCGGGCGGCTCTAATGAAATTGGCATTTTGACATAAGTAAACGTCTAGATGGTTAGTTATTAGGTTTATAAATTATGCGTATAAGTACGTACTACCCTAACCAGGATCTGGATGAGGTAGTTAGATGTTAGGTAGATCCATGAAGTAGTTTCAAGTACAAAAATAAAAAAAGGTAGTTTTTAAATGAATTGTACTCAGAATGAATTTTGTATTTCTATTTAATAATGAATTAAGTTTGTAACAGCTTGTAATTTTAAAAAGAATTAAAACTAGATTTAGAGCTGTATGAAATGAATAGAACAATGAAGCAGTTTCGAGTACAAAAATAAAAAAAATGTTTCATGTTTTAAATTTAAATGAATTTTATGTAGAATGATTTTTGTATTTCTATTTAATAATGAATCGAAATTGTTAGAAGAAGCTTGTAATTTTAAAATGCATTACCTATAAAGTTATGTATGATTTTATATTTAACTTTAAATGAAATAACGTTCTAGACTCATATGCAATAGTGAGAGTAGTGTTGCATCTATGATTGGCGTGTACTTCAACAATATTCATGGAATAGAAAAGAAGTATGTGTAGGTGTAGAATGTTAGAATGAAAAGTTAGACGACATACATGATATCTAATGGAAAGAGACGAAACACAAGCCGACGCGGACTTCCATTTCGCAGGGTGTGGTGGGGTTAGCGGGGAAGGGTCTTTGATAGGTCCAAAACATAACGCGCTCCTGAATTTTTAAATTTACGCCTAATTCTCAGTAAAAAAAATTTTTTCAACATGATTGTATTTTATAAGTGGCAACTTATCCATTTCATGTATAAATTTATCAAAATATGAAAAATAGTCCTTAAATTAACCAATTCAATTTTTGAAACAACAAACAGCACTTAAAACACAACTTTTTTGTACTTACGTAAGCTCAGAAGAAACATGCATGTTACTGAACCGTTTCAAAAAATTTTTTTTTCGGTTAGGACTCCAAATTTTTAATGAGACATAAATATTATGCACAATGAACTGCACCAAGGATTATAGGATAATGTGTGCAGTTATTTCGCATTGTATGCAGGTTTGAATGCAAACAGTCTATATTTATCTTTAATTAGTCAGCATTGTACATTAAAATTTTGAAATCATAATTTTTACATTATAATTGTTTTAATTACATAATTTCTATAATCAGATTTATTGTTACTAATTAGCTCATAAAAATGATTATAGTAAATTTCTTATTTTTTGACATGGAATAATGAAAGGTAAATCTATATAAATACAAAATTATTTGTCAAACTCGCCGCGTAATAACGATCGAATACCTTCCTTCTAACACATATCTACCCCCTCTCTCTCATACACCGCCAGTAAGTTGGTTAATCATTTTCTTTCACTCTTGTGCATTACATTCCTGTTTTATATGAAAAATTATTACGTTATAATTGTTTTAATTACAAATTTTTATAATGTGATTTATTCTTATTAATTAACTCCTGGAAATGATATAGTGAATTTCTTATTTTTTGACTTGGAATAATAAACGATATAAATAAAAAATTATTTGTTAAACTCGCGCGTAATAATGGTCGAATACCTTCTCTCTTGCACTTATCTACCCCCTCTCCCTCTCATACACCGCCAGTCAGTTGGTATATAGTGTAACTATTCTATAATCGTTTCCTCTCACTCTTGTACAGTACATTTCTGTTTTATATAAAAAATTATAACGTTTAATTTTGATGACAATTAATCTTATTCCGCAATTTACATAATTATAAATAAATTACTGATTGAAATTCTATCTAAAATGTAATTATTTGCATTATAGTGAATTTTTTAAATAAAAAATAAAGCAAAATAAAACAAGCTTTACCTAAACAATATCCGTATAATAAATAATAAATGCACTTCTTTGGTTTTGTGCTACATGCAACATGTGTTTTATACGAAAATTATAATTATTCATTACCTTTAGGTTTTGATTTATAAACTGTTTTGAAACAGATTCTCGCTGTCGAATACCTTCACTCACACATAACTACCCCCTCTCACTCATACACACACACAACTAAGAATGTACTTTAACTGTTCATTGTTTGTTTCTATCTCAAACAAATCTACCCCCTCTCACTCATATACACAGCAACTAAGAATGTACTTAACTGTTCATTGAGTTACAATATAAACTATCAATTAAAAATTATGGACACACACACACTTATATATTTATCTTAAATGACATAAATAGATTAAAAATTAGAATTTAACTTGTAAATCTGTATTACAGTGTATTTTCAAATTATCAGTTCATTTTTTTAACATTATGTACAAGTTATCACTTTATTTTTTTATTTTAACTACACTTCAGTTTAAATGTATGGGACTTTCAGGTGACTGCATCAAAGTTTATATTATTCACACTTTCTATCTGTATTGCAAATTTCGAAACATTAATTTATTATATTTTAACAAAATAAAAATTATAATTACAACAAAAAAGATAAGACACTACTTGTATAAAATAAATTAACTGAAACATCTAAACTATCTTATAATCTTAAGGCATTTACAATGTTCTGAAGAACAATTTACAAATTGTTGTTGGCTTCAACCAACTCACTGCTTAAACGTTCCACATTTAACACTCCAAATTTTCGGTGCCTATATATTTTGACCAAATGTTTTGCAACCACGTAACACTTTAGAAAGGTGAAGGTCTGTCAGAACATTACGCAACCACCTCAGACTCTTCGACCTAAATTCATTTAACGTTGATGGGCACTGTGTAAGTGGAACTGTAAGGTTCTCCTTCTCCTGATACAGTTCTGAGTGATACATTTTTTTCCCCTTATTTAATGGATGGAAGTGGAGGTGGTAGTGACTCTGGTGGTGCTGATAGTGGCTCTGGTACGGGAACTGGTGTAATACTAGAAAAATCTGAATGTATTGAGAAATCACCATATTACGGTAATTACAAGTGCATTGATACTTTGATTGAAATATTATTAGAAAACATTCATAAAGGTGAAACAAATACAAATTCCTGCTTAAGATGGATCTGTGGACCAGATTCAGGAATATGGCCATCAAGTAATTTAAATGATTATAGAAGTACTTTAGGTTTACTATATAAGATAATGAAATATTAGTAAAATATTTTTATGTGATATTTAGTGAACTAAAATAAAATACAATTTTTCGTGTGTGTTTATTTCATCTTTTGATGCAAGCAATATAACTAATACAAGAAATTTATTTCACAAATTGCAAGTTAAATGTCTAGTTATAAAATAATATCGTCTTTATTGATCCATGATCTTTCATCCAACTCCCACCACTTTACGAATAACTTATTATTCTTGTAGCGAAGACTATTTCTATTAGACACACATCGGGATACTTAGTTTTCTGTAATTTATGTTCGTAAAACCCTCCCAGTAGAGGTTTTCCTTTCATGTTTTCCAATATTTACGTAGTGGGGTTAGTAATGCGAACTTTCACAATCTTTAATAGTTCACTAGACCAATTGGGTGTGTATCCTTTGGCGAAAATACTTTTAAATTTACTGATTCGTACTGTCACCCACAGAATATCGATTCCTATCGAATATTTTTAAGCTTTGTATGATTACCGACATCTTTGGGCTTCATTCCGATAGTTCTATGCTTACGATTATTATAATCCATGGTTATGGTATCAATTGTATCAATCCATTTGTATTTACCTTTTAGGCTGAATGACTTATATAGAGCACCCTTAATGGTTCTGATAACAAGTTCCGTAATTGCAGCCTTCTTTGTGCTATAGGTGGAGTAATGATTGACTCCATAACACCGCATTAGTTTAGTAAAATGTTCATTGTAGAATTATTTTTCTGCATCCGGTCTGCAAATTGGTAGGTTTCCGTCCTTTTTTGAAGATTGTTTGCATGGCCTTGGTAACTTCTTGACCTGTTTTCGTTTTTAATCCTTTAGTCCATAAGTATTTCGAAAAACAGTCGATAACCCTTATTTTGTATAGCATATGTGTTAAATTCAGCTAAATCTGCGCGTCAAAGGTCATCAAAACCTTTAATTATTGTTCGCCTTCGTTCAAAATTTTTTCGTGCAGGTTTATGCAATTTGTTGACGAGTTGTAATGGACATGGTACTAATTTATCCACAATTTCTTTAAGTTGATGTAGTTCTTGCTCCAACACTAGGTAAGTGTTAGAGTTTCCTTTAAAAGCTTTCTGAACTGCTTGTAGACAAAAATTAAGATATCCTTTACTTATAGCATCACCATCTTCTCCAGGATCCGCCAACCGTGTCAAACGGTTTCCATCCAAATTGAACCTTGTTGATAAATAGTATTGCTTAGTGATGTCATCTTGAGGATCTATGGAACTGGCAACATTGCTGAGTCTCCTATTCCCGATATCAAATTGATTATCATCAATCAGTTTAAACTGAGGGATTAATTTCTTGAATTGGTATTGGATATGCGAACGTCCAAATTTATCAAGGGTCATTTCAGTTATATCAATGCATTCTCATTTATACTGTTTAAAAACGGCTGTTTTGGTTATTCAATGTACCCATATTCATATAGTTCTTCTATAATTGACATTATGTCATTTACGATACCCGCCATTTTTTCTCGCCCACAATACATCTAGATCACGAATTAGTTCATGTACATCATTCCAATATTTATATTCAATCGGCCCATTTGTTAATTCCTTAAAAAATATAGCTCCACCTCCATTGTGTGTGGGTGATGATGATGATAGCAAGGGTTTGATTATTTGTGTATACTTTTTGCGGCGGCTTCCTCTTACGTCATAATCTCGCCTTGCAACATTAGTATCTTCTAAAATACTTCTATAATCTTTTCTACATCTTGAATTTACTAGATTTAAATTGGGTTCATTCATAATAAGCAGATCATATAAACGTCGAGTCCCTTTATACGTGACACCTTTAATAATCATATCGTTCCCTTTAATTGTAACGGGAGTATTACCAATTCCCCATTTGCCAGTTTTGGTATCGTAGTGGACTCCATAAGTATGATCAATTGCACCTTCAGGATTCCTCATAATACGTAAAACGTATATACGAGGTAATTCATGACACCGCTCGAGAAATTGTTCTAAGATGGGTACATTATGGGTAGTACAATCATCTGTAACACTAAGAGGTTCTTCTTCTCCCTCAGTATTAATCTCCCCAACAATAGATGTATCTAAGAAAGATGGTGTACGAAGACCTGGAGGAGGATTAGTTTGAAAGAACGGAAGCTGAGCTAGTGGGCTAGTAGCACCCTTTCTTGAATCATCTAATGAAGTGAAGCCTGGAGCCCGTTGGTCTAGTGAGGGAAGTAGCGTGCTTTCTTGGAAATATGAATAGAGACGGTTTTTTTTTGGTTTAACGTCAATGGGCTCCTTTTAGGTGTTTTTTTTATCTGGATTGATTTTATTTACTATTTCAGTTAGAGGTTCTATTATGGGCTTACAAGTACTTTCAAATGTTCTTTCATTATCAATGCTAGCAGTTTTAATACTGTTATACTTCGCTGTTATTATTTTACGAGCCTGAATAATATTTTTCTTTAACATCATTTCCTTGTTATTCATTGTAGCAAAACGGGTTTACTGAACAGATACCGGTTTACCTCGAAGAGATAGCTGTTTACTTTAAACAGATAGCTGTTAATACCTAAACAGATAAATACCTACTAAACTACTGTAAGTAGTTCAAGGTATTATATATTCATCAAATCGTTTCCTATAGCGACCATTATTAACTCAGCATCCTTGTTTATTACAATGAAACCAAACGGATCTACCAAGCACTTTGAACACATGTCCCGAAATAATTTCATGCTTATGGTGGGACTTATGTGATCCTCATACACGTGTTTTAAGTTTAATTCATCTTGCTCAAATAATATAATTAGATTCGCATTATCACGAATTAATTGCTTTGGAATTTTACTGTAAGTTTGACCCAAATAGAAACAGTGAATATCGTTATGCCTACCCATAGAAAAATATGCCCTTATGTTATTTTGCACAATTAGGTTCAATCATATCTTGATTATCAGTGAAGGTGAAGTAACCTATATCCCTCATTGGAAGTAAGATTTCCTGTAAAAGTTTGTACTTGTTTTGATTCAATGACTTAGAGTATACGTCTTCATGTTTATAAATTTTAAACCATTTTTCTCAGTAAGCAGACTGATCATTGCGTTTGTTTTGCCGCAATTGAAGGGGCCACATATAATACCACGTATACTATTAGGAAGTAAATCGCCATGTTTTGAACTAATGCACTTTTCATCAATGTCATGATTCTGAATTGTGAGTTTTTGTTTCTGAATGCATAATTACAACATTTTTATTTATATACTAGACTATATTACAATGACTGTAACTTTTTCACTTCCTCAGTGAGTGGGCTGTACTGCACAATAGCGTCATGGAGAATAAGACCGTAGACAATGATTTTATTATCGAAAGGTGTTAGAGACTTTTAAGGATTCAGTTTGTTTAGAGCAGTCCATTACAAATACAGGACATGATTTGAATTCGGAATAGTTGAATAACGCGTCTTTATCGTCTTCGCCATAGTAATCACATCGGAATTTCAAAAAATTACGATAGGCAGGTATGTATGTATGTATGTATGTATTTATGTATTGGCCCTGGCCGACTTTGTGTATCTTTTACCTTGTTGGAATGGAACAATTATCCAACCTGATTTTTCCAGTTGCGTTGATGTTTTTATTGGCCAGAGGTCTGAGGTTGCTTGCTTTAAACTCCCATTGACGAAATGGAACAGTAATAATAGAATGTTTATTGATTCCTTGAAACAAGTTAAATTTCGCAGCATCACTAAGTGTTAAGTGTGGTACTTTTCTTTGAATTTTATTTAAGGTTATTGTCGCATCAACATCACCATAGTAGCGGTTTGTATCGCTTCTAGATCGAATTAAAATCAACTCTTGGCGCATATTCACGATAACTTGACGATAATCCTCCATTATTCCAAATATGTGGTTCAATGGTATGCATACTGTAAAAGATTTTTCTCCATTTTGCTCATCGAATTCTACTTGTAATGGTTCTTCATTCTTTGGTGATCACCCCAAATAGCTTAGTGCTTTGCTCTTGCTTGCCGTATAAGAAATATATCCCTCAAGTGTAGATGTTACGCCTGGATTTCTGCCTGGATTCTTTGACTACCTAACTCATAACGAATTTCTTCGAAAAGAAGGCCGAGAAAATTATTGGTGAAGTTGCATGATTTTCTTTCATCTTCTTTTTTGAGCTCAAGCTTACCTTCTATGTACAGGAAACTATCGTAAGATAAGTGTGAATATCTGATTTAATTATAGTAGCATCAAAATGTACGTTTTGAAAATGATTCGGTGAGAACTTTTAAACCAATTGACGTTAAAAAGTATTTCTCTGCAGATGTTAACCGCAATGAAGGTTGATGACTAATTAATGACTTTACTGTAGGGATGATGTCTTTCATACGAGTTTTTGAAAGATGGAATTGGTCCTTGATTAATTCTCAGACCCATTTTAATAAGACAATCGATTAAGTATTCATTAGCTGCTTGTTCATCCTTCATACTTATGTTGAAATGATAACGACCAGTCAGTGTTAGGAGAAGAATAACCTTCATCATGTTTCTCTTCATTTGTATTTTTACTGCTACTACTACTGCCATCACTATTTTGATAGCACCAACAACAAAGTGTTAAATTATCATTCATATTGTTACTACAACGATGTGAGGTATCCATATATAACGGTGAACTTCGAGTTTGGATCGTGCCAGAAATGATTTTATTGCTGCTTGCATTATAACGACTTTACTTGCTCGTAATTTCATTATGACTAAACGCTGTTTAAGAAATTATTTTAGTTAAAGCATGCGTAAATTACATATGGTGGGGTACTACAGTTAAAAACAAAGTGTTATGTTTGTTGTTTTCCCAGCTGTACCCAAACTACTTATGAACACATCCTTCGTATTCTTCAATTCATGTTTCTTCTTTAAAATACTCATAAAAGCGCTGAGGTAAAACATATTTAAAATCATCCGTTTTCTTCACTATACGTTTACCGTATTTAGTGTTAATTATATCTATATTCGTCAATTTATACTTTCTCGATATCTCGAGTTCGCATGCATTTTTAAAAGGTTTACAATATGTGCTTTGGTTTAACCCTGCTAATTCCATGTTTACAAGTTGCTAACTGACTGATCTCAACACGCACAGCTCGCTGCAGTTTATATAAGAGAAATGTGTCCTTGAGTACCTATCTCAACTTGTAAAAGACCCACCTTGATCTACTTTTAGTTTAGACTATTGACCTTGACTCAATTGAGCCATTTGACCTTGATCTACTTATTGGCATATACAACAACCTGGCACTCTTCTCGTTGCCATGTATTCTTATATTTCTAAGAAACGTAATATGATACCCCCAGCGGGGTTAATAACCTCTTTTGACTTGAAAACTGCTTCTTGTTTGCTTGAAAACTCTATTTTTAGATTTCTAAGAATTGTAATATGATGTTGATGATGGCCCCCGCCTTGACCTACTGTTATTATTGACCTATTGACCTTGACTCAATTTAGTTACTTCTTGATTTCTAAGAAATGTATCACAGGTCAATGAACTTTAACCTTGAAAATTCTATTTTTAGATTTCTAAGAATATGATGATCTTGCAAGTTCTATTTTTAGCTTTACATTTTTCGCTCCAAAAATTTAAATTTCCCGCCAAAAGATTGACCTTGACGGAACTCCAAAAGCTTTCTGTTCTCACCACCAGAAGGCGAGTGACCTTGAAATGGTCCAGAACCGCTCCTATATATCTACTCCCGTCACTAGAATTTTGACGTATTAAAGGAACCCCACCTTTAGTAACAGATGTTTAACGTGTCAATCAGCGTATTGCCGCGAAACCTACAGTGTTATTTGCTATCCAAGAAGAAGGAGGGCTTTGGTTTTTCTCCGTTTTTTAGAAAAACAGCTATCTCGGCTAGGTTAGAATCCGCGTCGCTCGGGTGAAATGCAAGCACTCTGACCATTCCACCAACGAGCAGCTAAATAATAGCGTCTATTAATAAACAATTTAAATGAAGTTGATAGGAAGCGCTGCATCGATTTGCATGAAACATCTAACAATGAATGTATTGCGCCAAGGAAGGAGAACTGCCAGGCGTGCTGTACTTTCATTACGAAATGGCAGTCTGGTTGACATAAATTTTTCACTTCGGAAAAACAGAAAACTTAAAAAACGAGATTCTCTGAAAAATATTGTAACCTACTCGTGCATTAAATCGCGATTAACGATCCCGCTCACGCGTTAAAACATCTCATCGTTAATCGCCTTCATTAATATACTTGATAGTTAAATCACTATTTTCTATTACGTGAGTTAATTATTATTAAATTATTAACTATTAACCTAGCATCGACATAACCACCTAGCGGGCTTGAGTTTAACCAAAAGGGTGTATGTGATTTGAATATGGATTTAATCGTTCACTGTACACGTTAAACCCTGTTTAACATTCATGCATGACTGGATGTTAAGGCACCTTCCACACACATGCACAAACAGATAAGTAGACGTTACCTATTTCGCGTTTCAAATTATCATGTTTATTTATTAATATTATTATTTAATACGCTGAGTTGAACGCAACCTCCAGAAGTTGATGTAATGTATTCGGAAATTATGAATTCACATACGCATTTATTATTTGTTTTTGTAAATTAATGCGTCAATGGACGATAAACTAATGAGCACACCTCGAGTCGTAACAAGTATTAACATTTTTGCATAAATTACAAACATATCCACAAATGTTAAGGCTAAGTTACCACTCTAGATACAGCTCTACTCAGCAAACAAGATAGTTTGAGAGGGGATACCGGCGCTATAGTAGCTTTTAAGGTACAATCCGAAAAAAAAAAATTGGGCGCTTAATTTAAATGCGTATTGTTGGATACACAAAAATGTATTGTATGCTGCATAACAAGTGTAACTAATAGTTTCTTGACAAAATCACAAAGGGGCAGATTTATACACGGTGAACCAAGAATTTGATAGTAATAACGTTATTAAACTTAAAAACCTAAACATGAATATAAAATATTTAGTAACAATAGATTAATGTAATTACATTTCTAGTTTATCCAATGAACTGATGAGTTATTTGTTTGGCAAAGTTTACCAACACAATTTAATTGTTAAGTTAAAATCAAAATAAACTGAATATATATTTAAACAATCGAAACAAAATCATATAAAAATCAAAACGTTTAAATATCAAAGTCAAATAATTTTATAAGTTACTTTCTTAATCTTCAACTTCCGAACTTGTGTCATCTTCCGACAAATCAGTATACACTACAAATTTCAAACTTTCCACTACTTCGTCAAATAATCCATCTTTCTCCTACATTTCTTGAGCCAATTGATCCACGTGCTTACAATGTTTTTGCAATAATAATGTTTCGAGCCTCAGAATGTATAGTTTTCTTCGTAGTTCCAGTCATAATAGGGATAACCTTAAATCATAAAAATTATATTTTTATTAAAATTCTTGTACATACCTTTATTTCACAAATAAAACAACCAAAGAAGTCTTCAAAAAAACTGATTTTAACAAACAAGAGTAACAGAATAAAAGTATTAAGTAATAAAACACACGCGGAAAATGTCAGCTGTAAACTGTAATAATTTACATTTAACTGTGAATGTATCACCTTAGAATTCTTAAATATGATTGGACAAATAATTTATGGCGTCAAAAATACAAATTTTTTCCGACTATCTTGTTTGCTGAGTGGAGCTGTACGATAATTACTATTAATCTCTTTGCTTATTGAACACGCCTTAATAATAGTTGGTAGAATGCAGTTATGTCACATGACATTCTTTTGGTTGGTTGATTGGACGTTTAAGGGCAATAGCGCGCAACGAGCGTTCATAGTTATCAGTCATGGCGGACGAAAAAGACTCTCCCGAGGAAACAATAGCGGAAGACTTGGTAGTTACCAAGTATAAAATGACTGGACAGATAGTAAATCGTGAGTTTTACATAAACAAAAATTATTATTAAGTCTTGTAGTAAAAGGTAATCGAGACAGTTTTATAAGTATGCCTCAGAATTTAAGATTAAAACACATGGCCATATGGATTTTGATGCTTGCTTTTTTTATACGGCCCTTTAATTAATTCAATTACCACATAACTTTACACAATTTCTTGCTTAATGAACTAACCTAAAAATTTGGTGATTACAGGAGTATTGAAACAAGTTATCGATAAGTGTGTCCCTGGAGCTTCTGTACGAGAAATTTGTGAATTTGGGGACAATTTACTGATCGAAGAAACTAATAAAATTTTTAAAAAGGAGAAGGAATTAAAGAAAGGTATAGCCTTCCCAACATGTGTTTCTGTAAACAATATTATTTGTCACTTCTCACCGATGCCTACGGAACCTGATTATACGTTAAAAGATGAAGACGTAGCCAAAGTGTAAGTTACGTAAATATTTTTAGTTAATTTCTACAATCATGATGATAGAAAAAATTCCAATTGATCCACCTGAGTTCTTTTTTGATGATGAAGTTGTTCTGATTATCAATTAATTTTACCACTTTATTTTTGTTTTAACATTGAGATGATCACTATTTTTGTAGAGATTTAGGGGCACACTTAGATGGTTATATTGCTGTCGTCGCCCATACAATTGTAGTAGGTTGTAGTAAAAATAAGATAACTGGTAGGAAAGCGGATGTAATCTTAGCTGCTCAGTATGCTTCACAAGCAGCTTTACGATTATTAAGACCCGGTAATGAAACGTACGCAGTAACTGATGCAGTTCAAAAAATTGCAAAATCGTATAATTGTAAACCGGTAGAAGGAATGCTAAGTCATCAATTAAAGCATTTTAAAATAGATGGTGAAAAAACTATTATACAAAATCCTAATGAAGCTCAAAGGAAAGAGCATGAGAAGTTCGAATTTGATAAACACGAAGTTTATGCTATGGATGTTCTTGTTAGTACCGGTGATGGAGTAGGTATGTAAATGCAATTGTTACACTTGTAGTTTTATCGTTCTTTGTATTAAGGAAAAGAAGGTGCTGCGAGAGTATCCATTTATAAAAAAACTGACGAGATTTATCAACTTAAATTGAAAGCATCAAGAATGTTTTTTAGTGAAGTTCGTCAGAAGTATGGAGTGATGCCTTTTAACTTGCGTACTTTCCAAGAGGAAACAAAAGCAAAATTAGCGGTAGTGGAATGTGTTAGTCATAAACTAATTGAACCATTCCAGGTTTTATATGAAAAAGCGGGTAAATACTAAATGATTATTGGTAATGACCAAATTTCACTACTAATGTTCTAGGTGAATATGTTGCACATTTTAAATTCACTGCTTTATTATTGCCGAATGGTACACATCAAATCACAGGTTTGCCGTTTGACGCAAATATGTATGAGTCACAATATTCTGTTGACGATGCTGATATGAAGGCGTTATTGACAAGTTCTGCCAATCCGAAAGGGGGTAAAAAGAAAAAAAAGAAATCCGAAAATGAAACTGCAATGGAGGTGGATGCTGCAGCTTAATGCAATTGATTCCAATTTTATTTAACACATCTGACCCACATATTGTTATTTCTCAGAATTTGGTTTTTTTTTTCTCTAATATTTCTTTTGTAATTATATCAATAAATGTTTTACGACCAAATACAAATTTAATATTAGGAATACATCACTATGTATGAATTTTTACTGCCTTAATTTAGGTAAATTTTTTAAAGGAAATGATAATTTAAGTTTTTATTTATAACAAAATTTTTTAACAACGTGCACTAATTGTTCAATTCCTAAAATCGTATATTTTGATATTAGATTTGTAGTCTACGGTCAAAAAACACTTGATAAATTACTGTAATTAGAAATTGTGCACACCATTACTAAAAAAATTTTAATGTTTAAAAACGTTACATTTTCAAAAAAATACAAAACTTTCCAAAATATTGTTTTATTTAAAAGTGTATATAATATGCTTTCTACCACTTTTTATGACCTAATTTGCTACATGATCTCTTTTACACTGGGAGATGAAAATTTAGCTCTGATGGCTAAACAAGTATTGAGAACTTACTAAATTATATGCATAATTAATTACATTATAGAAAACATCTGGTGTGGAACAACACACGACCTTCCAACCTACAAAATGGAAATTAAAAGAAATGAAATAAGTTTAATAACATTTTTTTTAGGATAATTATGCAACCTATTTTATAAGTTAATTAAGAAAATATGCAACATTATAAAAACGGAAACAATCGATGTCAAACAGACGTTTAAAACTTTATGTCATAGATATTAATATATACATGTTAACTTAAAGCAAATTCAAAAGCCGTCCGCTTCTATAAGATGAATAATACAGTATAACCATTTTCATTAATATTTAATTAATTTTTTGCAGGATTGAGCTTTTTGGTTTATTTACCATATCTGTTTCCAAGACAGTAGGATATGTTTACTGGTTGTGAGGTCCAACTCGTTTGTAAGTAGTCTTACTTGCCAATGTAAAATTATATATACTACCTATATTTCACAACAATAACAAAAATTTGTACATTTCTATTTAAAATGTCACTTTTGACTTTTCTTTTTTTAATATATATATATATATATATATATATATATATATATATATATATATATATATATATATATATATATATATATACGAGATCACTTTCCGGCTGCCATTTTTATTTATCTATAGATTTAAATGAAACTGGGCAGGTTGTTACTCTAACCAAACGTCATTTTTAGGAATTTTGACAAGCATTTGACTTCCGGTTTCACCGAAATGACCTTAACTTTTGATTTTAAATGACACCCCTGTATATTTTTGTTTTTCGGATTATGGAGGTCATTTTACGACCGTTGCGTAATATTTAAATCGACTTTTTCCAAATGTAATTTTAAAATTGAATTTTATTTTCTCATCCAGAGTGCCATGACCATCTTAAAATCATTCTACATACTTAACTCACTTTTATCTTTGTTAACTTTTTACTAGAACGTTCTAAATTTTATTTTTGCCGCATTATGGACGCGTCTGAGAGTTGTTTTTAAAGCAGCACAATTTTAATGCATTGCTTTGCGTATTTTCCCAATTTTTCAGAAAACGATTGAACAAAATTTATTTTAAAACAGAGTGTAATAATTTTAAACAGTATTAAAAAATAATTTAAAAAATTAATAACATTAACAATAGGTATTAGATTATAACTTTTAGACCTTTTAACCACCAATTAAATTTTCAAAGTGCTGCCCTTCCACCTCTTGACATTTCCCAACACGAAAACGTTGTTTTCTACGACATTCCTAAGCATGTCGCGGGTAATGCTAGCAAATGCCGCTCGTATACGGTTTTCTAAGATGTCAAGTGTTGTTGACGGTGTTCGGTAACAATCTCCTTAATATGGCCCCACAAAAAAGTCAAGAGGTGTAAGGTCAGGCGAACGAGGAGGCCACCGGATCGGTCCACGTAGAGATAAGATGTTCTCCAAATCGTTCTTCTAAGTAATTTCTCACAACAATAGCGCAGTGAGCCGGCGCATCATCTTGTTGATAATAAAGGTGTTGATTATTTATTTCCAACGGTAATTCTTCCAAAAAATTTTAATTTCATGTTGTAAAAACCAAATATCGTTCTGCATTTAAATGCCCTTGGAAAGAATCGGTCCCACAATACGAGTACCAATTATTCCAGCCCATACATTTACTCCAAATATCTCTTGAAAATTACCTTCCATCATTCGGTGTTCATTTATCGTTGACCAATATCTTGTATTTTGCCGGTTGAACATTCCATTATTGGTAAATCTCGACTCGTCAGAATACAAAATAGAATTGGCTAGGCTATTATCGGCATCGTTATGTTCCAAGAACCAGTTGCAATATTCCAGTCTTCTAACAAAATCTCCCTGGTACAAATGTTGGTGAAGCTGGTACTTAAATGATTTGAATCCATCTTTCTTGCTGATTCTGCGCCAATGTTTAATTCAAAGGCAATTTCCCTTGTGGATGCTGTGGGGTTTTGAATGACATATGCTATTACATTTTCTTCCGTTTGTTCATTAATAATAAAATGTTGTTGCAAATTATCTGGTTCTTGGCGCATTTTTCTTATAAGGTAGATAATGTATTGTCTTGTAGGATGATGAAGACGCTCAGGATACTCTTGCCGATAAACTCGTTCGGTTTCCGCTGTATTTTTGGCACAATGTCTATACATAATAAGTATATCAACCTGCTCACTCTTGGTAAACATTTTTGTTAATTTTATAATTAAACTAAGTACAAACTTTAATTTAATTTTTAAGTAAAATATTAGATTTATGTTAATAAACAACAACCTTTATTATTTCCTGTCAAACTTTTAAATTTACCATAGTGTTTCCATGGCAACCTAGCCGCCTATTGTTTTCATGGCAACTCTGATGTACTGTGACATAGGAAGTGTATTTTATTAATGAGTAAGACGTAAATATAAAAATAAAAATGTTTTAAATCGAAAATGGGTAAAAATGACAAAACGTGTTATACTTCATTAAATTCGTTTTAAAATACTGCATTTAGTAGTTTTATGAAAGTGGTATGCTTCCATTTAATTTTTTTGAGCTACGGCAAAAATAAAGTTTAGAACGTTCTAGTAAAAAAGTTAACAAAGATAAAAGTGAGTTTGCATTTTTCTGGAAGTGAGTTAAGTATGTAGAATGATTTTAAGATGGTCATGGCACTCTGGATGAGAAAATAAAATTCAATTTTAAAATTACATTTGGAAAAAAATCGATTTAAATGTAAAATGACCTCCAGAATCCGAAAAACTAAAAATATACAGGGGGTGTCATTTAAAAATCAAAAGTTAAGATCATTTCCGGTGAAACCGGAAGTCAAATGCTTGTCAAAATTCCTAAAATGACGTTTGGTTAGAGTAACAACCCTGCCAAGTTTCATTTAAATCGATAGATAAATAAAAATGGCAGCCGGAAAGTGATCTCGTGGGCACCCCGTATATATATATATATATATATATATATATATATATATATATATATATATATATATATATATATATATATTTTAGACCTTATTTGAGTATTATTAAAAGTTTTGCTCGAATCGAAGCTGCCTTGTAAAATCTCTCATAAATTTAATTATTTCAGCTATGTCAATTTATCGAAAAATCACTTTTTTTTGAGGTTTACAAATAAATTAATTATTAACAATAGTTTTTACAATAAGTATTTACAACAAAGGATATTACAAAAATAACAACGAAACTAGTATCAAAGAGTAAAATTTAAGTTCATAGGAAGTGTTCGAAATGATTGCCCTCATTCTCTAAACATAAATAGCATCTCATAACTGTAGCTTCTAAAACATTAATCAGCATAACTGGTGTTATACTTTGAAAAGCTTGAAGCACCAATCTTCTGAGTTCTTGTTCTGTTTCAAAGTTTTCCTTATAAACATAATTTTCGACATATCCCCAAACAAAGAAATCTAATGGAGTAATGTCGGTGAGCGTGCTGGCCATGGCGTTTCAGAATACGTGCTTATAAGTTTTCCTGAAATTTATTTAAAAGGTACTCATTAACAGCCCTTGAATTATGTGAAGGCGCACCGTCCTGTTGGAACCAATGGTTCGAATTTCTGCTAAGTTAAATTATCCAGGGCTTCTTCCAAGTCACTTTGTAGTAAATTGAGGTAATGCTCAGAGTTTAAATTATGATGGTAAAAATTGGTCCTATAATTTGTGTTCCCACAATTCGGCCCACATATTGAATGCAAAACGATGTTGATATCTTGTTTCTAAGTAAATGTGGGTTTTGGCCCAGTAATGAATATTTCGTCTATTAAAATCCCATTTTAGTCACCATGCTCTCATCAGATCTATAATTATCTGATAGGAAAAGCTTCATTTCATGACATTCTCGTGTACATAAATCACGAATGTTCGACGCCTTTCTGCATCACTGCTAAGTTCTTGACAAATTTATTTTATGGATGAAATTTTTTTTTTTTAAGTAAATTGTGACTTCAATTATTAGTTTTCTCACATCAACGTTGTAATGTCTCATAAATTTCCGAGTTGATATTCAGCGTTGTCAATTTACTGATAAAATCACTTTTTGAGGTTTACAATAAATTTATTCATTAACAATAGGCTTTTGTCGAGAAATAAGTATTTACAACGCACCGATATTACTTTAAGAATTAACAACTAAACTAGTACTCAAAGTAATTTATTCATGGAAGCCTCCTTCCGGAATATTTATTTAAACATAATAGCATCTCACGCTGCATAACAGTTAATCAGTTACTTTATACTTTGAAAAGCTTGATCACCAATCTTCTGATTCTTGTTTGTTTCAATAGTTTTCCTTATAAACATAATTCAAATATGCTCAAGAAAAACGATTTTGATAATAATTTTCTACAGTAAATGTCAGAATTTAATACATCGTCTGATGTAATCCATTTTTTCAAAGCCTACTTTCTTATCAGACCATATTATCTGATAAGGAAATGCTATAGATATACCTGAGACATTGGAACGTACTAAGATCGATGCAAGAATTCGACTCCTTGATGTCTAAGTTTGACAAATTCTTATTTGTATGGATGAAATCTTTTATTGTTAAATAATTGTGCTGTATACTTATTACATAATTATTGATTATCTGCCATTATTTATGTTGTCAATAACTTATAATAATAATAGTAAATTTTATTGATTCTTTATTGTTAATACTTGTTAATAACTAATTTATTTAAGATTAACATCAAAAAAGTGATTTTTCAATAAATTGACATGCTGATATATTTAAATAAATTTTGAGAAGTTTTACAATGGACAGCTTCGATTCGAGTATCAAACTTCTTAATAATAGTTCCAATAAGGTCTAAAACATATAAACCGTGAAGAAAAACGTTTTAAAGAAAATAATTTCACAGTAAATGTCAAATTTAATACATCTCTGGGATGTTCATTTTTTTCAAAGCCTACTTTCTTTCAAATAGATGTAGAAATGTGATAGATATACCTGAGACATTGGAACGTACTAAGATCGATGCAAAATTCGACTCCTTGATGTTAGATTTATTGTTATCTTTTATATCTTTTATTGTTAATACCTGTGCGTGCTTAATACTTATTAATAATTATTGATTATCTGCCTTATTTATTTGTAATCTTTAATAAAAAATAGTAAATTTTATTGTTCTTTATTGTTAATACTTGTTAATAACTAATTTATTTGTAAACATCAAAAAAGTGATTTTTCAATAAATTGACATAGCTGAAATAATTACATTTATGAGAGATTTTACAAGGCAGCTTCGATTCGAGAAAAACTTTTAATAATACTCAAATAACATCTAAAACGTACCTAAACCGTGAAGTGTGGTACATTGTTGAATTCAGAATTGAAAGAGCTTCAACAATTTGATATTAGAAAATCAGAGCCGTATTAAAAAAAATGAAGTTGATGATGGTCGGTCAAAGACGAAACGTCGGATTTCAAATTCATTAACGCCATCTTGTAGAGGGGAAAAAGTGGCTATGAGAAAGTACCACTTATTTTAAAATTCCTTTTGAAACAAACCCAGTAAAAAATTAAAACGATTTTGCAAAATTTCGGTTTTTTGCGGATATCTCCGGAACCAATCGAAATTTTTTAGATTTCAAAAAAAACATTTTGTTAAGCACCAAAATGCGCAACTTTCTTCCCATTTAACCGACTTCGTATCTTTTACGGTTCTTGAGATCCCTGTACTGGCCCTCCTTATCTTGGACATTGATATATATATATATATATATATATATATATATATATATATATATATATATATATATATATATATATATATATATATAATGCTATCGTAACCTCCAAACATGGCCATCGACCAGTAAATGTCCCTTATTGTTCTTGATACCCGATATACTATTTTGACTTACCTTGTGTTGTATTAAAAAACTTTATAAAGAAAAGTTACGAATAGAATTAAATTTTCTTTAAAAAATATGTTACACTTTTTCTTATAAAATTAATCGTTATTCAGATAATGAAAACATGTGAACTAACACTTAAATTCTACCTTAGGAATTTTTGTGCCCCTAAATTACGTGTCATATAAAAAAATTGCATAGAACCATTGTGTATACAATGATAGAACATAATTAAACGATATGTTTAAGGTCTATATCTAGGTATGTTTATAATTTTGAAATATCCAGCTGTTTTAGAAATATTTGATAAATCCTAAAGCTGCCCCTAATAAACCTCCCCTCTCCGCCGCTGGATTTCTCCTAAAATCTAATCAGCTCCAAACCAAATGAAAACAAGCTTAAATATATTTTAATTACGTAGGTATTTTCGTTCTGGAGTTATTGTGGATACTAACACGGACATCCTGGTCAAAAGTTGTAAAATGAGCGAATAAGTTGATTTAGTGATAGTGAAAAAAAGTCGATATGTACGTTGGAAGGTAAAAATTATAATTTAAAATTTGCTGTATATGTAGCTATAGTGAAGTTGCCACCTGGCCTGTTTTTCTATTAAGCCTGGCTGGCATTAAAACTTGGCAAAAAAATAAAAAATTCAAAATGTATAACTTTACTATACTAGTACTCCTTGTTAGAAGGGTAAACGGCCTACCCGAAACTGATTTTTGATAACCTGAGTGGCATGAAGGAAGGCAACAGTAAACAGTCAAAATTTGACTTTGTACAGATTGTTTGTGCTGAAATTTGTGTTTAAAACTTGTAGTCATTTGATTATAAATTAAAGTAACAAAGTGTCTACCAGTAGTTGTTAATATGACATCATTACTAGGAGGTAAGTGTTCTTATTTTAGTGTAAAACATATTTTATGGAGTGTATATTAATAAAAAAAATATAAGAAAGTGTAATGTGAATTTCTTCATTTTTGTAATTGTTAATATTAACTCGTAGAGTTTTAGTATGACTAGGTAGGTTTAGGAGTTTATCTAAGAGCTTTATAGTATGTGTGATAAGTGTGAAAAAAGATATCTTGCACCTCTCTCTTTTAAAGGCTCGTAACTAAGCCTAATCTTGAGTAAAGAAAATATATTTACATTTTCTTTGTATGTTCAGGTGCTACTGATGTATTCTAGTCAGTTGAGAAGGTATTGGTATGAAAATATGAATGAATCGGGCCGTACTAAGTTCAAAAGTGTTATTTTTAACAAAATACTTGGAAAAGCAGATTAGGTGCCGGAAATCAAAATTATTGGAATTGCATAATAAAATCTCGTATTTCATTTCTGATTTTAAGAAGATATGGTCTAGTTCTCGGATAATAAAGCATCGATTCTGAAATACAAACGCTGCATGGCTTGGCAAATCAATAAATTTTCTAAATTATGAGGCCTGTGTGAATCAAGAAATTAAAAAAAAAAATGAAGGCCTAATATTGACTTGAAGATGCTTCAGAGAGGACTAAGAGGTTGAAAACTTAAGATTTGAGATTGACGCAACATGCGGCAGAATTGTATTATGCAGAACAAATGAGTTTAAGTTCTTCTAGGGCCACCAATGCATTAATGTTAGTAAAACAAATTACTGAAGCGTCACACAAGCGTGCCACTCGCTATAAAGAAGCTTATAACAACATTTGATCAACAACTAACTCAACTTTCACCAGAAGAAGGTTTATGTACATTTATAGAATCTCAAGGCATCAGTACAACATATTTAGAAGTAAAGACCAGGTGCCTTTTTATAAAATCATTCAAAAAGCTAAGAAAAGTTTTTACCCTGATAGACAATGTAATGTATACCAATTACCGATATTCATCAAACTTCAATCACTCCTCCGTCACACAGCTTCTCACCTCATGCATGTTTTTGAAAATCAAAGCGATGTTCCTGAATTATTTTTTATTTATAAAGATTATAACTTTTGCAAGAGAGTAGCTAGTGATGCAAGCATTTTTTTTCATTGATAATACCTGAGACATGTGGCGATCGTGAAGGTCCATTTAAAGAACAAGTTGTATATTGGAATAACCTAAGGCTTTCACCTACTAGATATTGTGCCCCGATAACATTTTAATTCTCCCATTTCTCACAAAATTAAACCTGGTAACGAAGAACATCATATTGAAACACAAATTCATGACTTGGTACTGATTTCCTATGATGTAAACTTTTGTTCACAATGGTTGATGGGAACATCTGCAATGCATTATTATAACGAGAGAAGGCACTTATAAACCATATTTTTTGTCTCTTAAAAATCAAATATGGCCTACCCTTTTTTTTAAACCTATTTTAAATACCAAGCCAGTATAAAATTTTTTTACCAAGTTTTGGTGTCATAAGTCCCGCTGTGAACCGGTCAGCTTCAAAAATATGCTAGTTTTTTTACTATTCTTAGCAAATGCCTCATTAAATTTAGAATAGTTGCTTGGATCAATCAATAAAATGCCAAAGAAGCTAATAAACTTCAACAAGGTCTGTTGTCTATTGATAGCGGTTTCCAAATTTCGATTGGGTTTTGGTTGGTGTTCTGTATGGTCACTACGTGTCAATCTACTTTCGGGAGATTAATGGGATTCGCAGAGTTTTATTTTTATACTTAAATACAATTATAATGTTTGTAGATTTTAACATTACGTTTTTTTCTACCTCCGACATAAAGGATAATAAATCTGCAATAATGTATAATTTTCTAAGTATATTACGTTTACATTACAATAATGTAACAGTATTGTTAATAGTCATGGTAGATTGTTATTTGTTAGACCTAAAGTGTTCTGTATATTGTTATGATTTACCAATTATTTTTGAAGACTGTTATCACCCAGCTTTAAATATGATGATAGAATGTAAGGATAAAATTGCATGCAATTCACTCTAAACAGGAATAATAAGAAATACAATTTTCGTAAAGCTGATTATACAAATTTATACAATGAACTTTTAAAAGTAAATTGGACTTTTTTATATAGTTTATCTGATCCAAATGAAGCCTGTGAACAGTTTTATAACGTTATTTATGCTTTTTTTGATATATATGTACCCTTCAAACACATACAATACAGGGTGAGCGTGCCGGTTTTTGATCAGTTAAGAAAAATTAAAATTTCAGCAATAAAATTGTAAAATAAATATTTAATTAAATTATTATGGCGCAGATGGTTAGCGCGGTACTCTAGCAAAGTACATGTCGTAGGTTCAAATCCTACTCCAGGTAAACTTTTTATTTATGTATTTAATAAAATTAATAATAATTTTTAATTACATATTTACTTATTCGTTCATAACAAAAACTTATAATAATTTAAATTTAGTCAAGTTGCTTTGGTATGTGTGAATCCTTGCGGTATTGCAGGCTCACATTCCATTAACATAAGTAATTTGATTGTAATCTCATTATATTTAGAATTTACATCAGTTTTACATACATAAAGACGAAGTTTACATCGATTGGGGTTTGTATCTTGATGGCGCAGATGGTTCGTGCGTTACTCTAGCAAAGTACAGGTCGTAGGTTCAAATCCTACTCGAGGTAAGCTTTTTATTTATGTATTTAATAAAATTAATAATAATTTTTAAATATTTAATTAGTACATTATATTTCTTTCGAGTTTTAAAAAAGAGTTGCAAATTTGCATTATATGTTAATTAGCATAGAAAAATTGGAAAATAAAAAATGCGTGTTTTGCCAATTTTCGACCATTGGTCGAGAACATTGATTCTGTGCATCTACACTTCGACTATCACTCACAAACATTTTCCCAACGAAAAATTGGTGACTAGGAACATGTAAGTAATACCTATCAATGAAAATATGACAGAAAATACATTTTATTTGTATGATGCAACATCTCAGTATATTGGAATATAAAACTCTGTCACTATTTAAATAGAAACTATAAAATAAATTCTCGGAAACTTCGGAATATGACCCGATTTTTACCAAATTTTTCAGACGGCCCGAGTTCGACGAGATAAGAAACGTGCCGGATACCGTTTCAACGTGAACACTCGCATAAGGCCGCAGCGACCCGCCCTTTCGAGATTGTTTCGATCGCGTTTGCGAGGGATCGAAAGAAAAATTCGCAGACGGCCCGACATGAGGGCCGAGAGTTCGCGACCGACAGCGAAGAAGTGGGGAGGGATTAGGGCGTCGTGACGTATAGTCGAAACTACCGTCGCACCACCACGAGGGGATAGAACACATGTGATTATGGAGGGGTGGTTTTTTCCATTCGCATGGATTCTGAGGAAAGTCGACTTCACGCATCGCTTCATAACTTTGTTATTTACCGCTCAATTTTTTTCGAAACTTTGCACCAATCTAGATCGAGACCAAACGTTAAAACGGGATTTTTAACTTTGCTGTATCCTCTCCACTTTTTGAGATATACAGTCATCTGCCTTGTTTCGTGCATCCGGACTCTGAAATTTGATATGTAAGTTCTTTAGGACATCTAGATGAAGAATCCGTCAAAAAACGCAAGTAGACTTTTTTGGCCCAAAACTCGAACCTGGAATGGGGCTAATGTTCAAACTCAGGTTAGACCGGTTCTACCATGAGCCTGAAACGCAATCCAACTTTTAAACTGATTCTAACTCAAACTGGGCTTTACAATGAGCGAAAACGTTACCACTACCAAATCGCTCCAAACTACTCTTAAAATCCTTTTGAGGCATTTTACAATCATTTGGGGTTTTAATCAAATTTTACCTTTCTAAACTCAACCCCCTCCCAATCGCTCACAATTTATATACACCAATAGCAATTGTCGCTCTAATTTCATATGTGGTCAATAAATAATTCTTAAATTTGTTATGAAAGGATTTTTTCACTAAATTTGTTGCATATTTATTGATTCAGTACCTGCTTAATTTACATTATTTTTATCTAATATAATACTGTAACGTACGCACGTAACGTGCTGCCATTAGAACTATGATTTATGTTAAAATATTTTTTTATATAAACTTTTGCAATAGTCTGAAATATTTTAATCCAAAATTTCAATCGATTTCGTTCATAAATAACACAGTTAGAGACCTCAACGCTTCAAGACGCGCTCATTCCGCGCGGGCAGCGACATCCGTCTCTCGTTTTTAAGAAAACTATTGGTGCTTCTGCAATTAATTAAATTATCAGAATTATTTATGACCTCAATGTGATAGATAAGTCGCATTATCGTCGCATACTTTAAAAAGTAACTCACGGATAATGCAATGTCTTGCTTTATTTCACGACGAAACTTTCCTGTTTAAATTATTTGCTGAAAATTACAGGATCCTCGCTCCTTCCACACGTTTAATTAGTATTAATTAATTTCATTATGACATCTAATCAATATTACTTGAGTTTTATATTTTTTATTATAAAACAACCCAACGCGCCGTTTCTTTAATTAAAAATTATTGTAATGTGGAATCATTTTTTGTATACAATTAGGGGAGACCGGGGGAATACCGCGCGCTTAAGCAAAATGACTTGTAACTTATTAAATATTCTCATTTATTACCCGATTTTTTCTATAAGGAGTGCCAATACAATACACGAACTATTGCAACTTTTAAAATCAGTCATTTTTTTGTAATGCCCATTAACAAACAAAAAACAAAAATCATCGCCTGCGCGGCATTACCCGGGCATTTGGGTAATACCGCGCATGCTCTGGGGGAATAGCACGCAGTGAAGTACACAAAACACAGATAATTAAAAAATAATCAATCACAAAAAAAAAATCAAAATCAATTGTTAGGAACAGTAGTCACACACGTAAGATTTCCCTTTTTCTTTTCCACTACAAGCGGCGTGTGACCACTTGGATCATGAATTGCAGCGATACCAGACCTCGTTGTTACTTCCCAACTCTCCGCAGACTAAACAGATGTCGTCTTCATGGGTTGGGATAAGATCAACTTCGTCTAAGTCATCATCACAAATCTCGCTTTCAGGTTCTGTATCGCCCTCATTAAATTTAATATGGCGAATCTGCTTTGGTTTTTTGTTGATCTTTTTTCCTTACAAAACTCTTTCACTACATTTACTTCTTTTTTCTCCCGTTTCTGTTTTCTCTTTTCTTCCATACCTTCCAGTTCTGATTTAAGTGGAGTAGCTGTTAAAATCTTCGAATGTTGTTTAGGGCGTGATTTCCTTGACATTTCTTTAGTTTTGAAGCTGGGTAATGGTGCTAACTTTTGCATCATAGACCTTGGTGAAGATGTGGTGCATTTTATATTTGATGGTTCAGGTTGAGGTTCAGCTCGTATATCTTTCGCAATATTCTGTGCAATGTTGTTCTTTGTAGATGTTCTCCAACGACATGGGATTCTGTCCTAGTGAATTTTCGTTCTTGGAACGTCTCTTCCATAGAAATTGACATCTCTACGATATTTTCAGTTTCATCAAGTTGAATAAAATCATCATCAGTAAATTTTTCCGGATCAAACGGCCAAATTTCCGCTGCTTTGAATCCAGATATCCCGTTTTCTATAGTAGCGGCTCTCATATATGCTTTATTACAAATGGAAGCCAAATCGTAATGCGCGATTTTTTGGTCCACATGAATCCGTAAATATAAATCACATTCTTTGTTCAAAGCATTTTTTAATGGTCCGACAAACGTCAGATCTAGTGGCTGCAACATATGTGATGTATGCGGCGGAAGTGATACCATTATTATACCATTACTTCTACAAAAATGATATCCACCTAGAGATATATGACTTGTGCGATTGTCCAATATAATTAAAACAGGATCATCTAGTGATGGTTTTACACATTTTTTGTAGTGGTGCAGCCATTCGTTGAACAAAGCGTCGTTGATCCATCCCCTTTTCGAACATTTGTAGATTGACCCAGGAGGACCGTCTTTTTCTAAATGAGGAATCATGCGAGCTCTAGGATAAACGAACATAGGGGACACGTAGTGACCAACTGCACTAACGGCACAAAGTACTGTAACGTTTTTTCCCCTCTCCCATGAAATAACAACCCGCTTGCTTCTGACCTTTCGGTGCTAAAATATTTGAAGACCTTTGAACGGTTGAAATACCCGTATTGTCAACGTTATAAATACGATTTTCTGAAAACATATTTCTCAAAGACTCTGGTAAGATTTTCAAAGAATTTTGTTACCGCAGCCTTATTGAATGTTTCTGCCCTATTTAAACTAGTGCCTTCGGGTTTTCTAAGCGAAACTTGTGGATTTCGATGTAAAAACAGTTCCAGCCAGTCTTCCCCGGCTACTTTTTTGTCTACACGGAATCGATGTTTGATTTTATTCTGCTCAGCTAAATCATAAGCTAGGCGGCGAAGTTCTAGAGGTGAAATTCTGTGAAATACATTGGCCAGTTTGATAACATGTTCAGCCGATGCTTTCTCCTGATACTCAGTGAATGTAGCTTTCCGACCAAACTTTTATTATAGTTTTTCCTCGAATTCTGTCTCTCAGCGTAGATTTGGGAATGTCAAAGAACCTTCCCACTTCTCTTACAGCCCTACCTGATTCTACGACTTCAGTGGCAGCTTTAAGTGTGCCTGCTGACCATTTTCCTCTCTCTGAGGTCCGTCGGTATGTTCTGGGCATTGGGCATTATGAACTATAAATATATAAAGGAAACAGAATAACCATACATGGGGTAATACCGCACAGCGTGGCATTACCCCATTGCTTATGCGCGGTATTCCCCCGAGCAACATCTTCCAATCTAAAAATTTACATCATGAAAAGTACTTACATTATATTGGTGATCACTTGGGGTAACACTTATTTACTCACTAGCAGGTGGACAGAAAATGTATTGTCTTTAAATATACACAGTAACTCACTGTTTTCAACCGATTAATTTAAGTAAAAGTTAGATCAGAATCCCATTTGGCACAAACACACTCACTGTCAACTTACCACTAGCGGCTATTACTCGAAACTTGTGGCGCACGCATCATATGTCAATTGTAATATTTTGTGACGTACGCTGGTGTATTGTTGGTTGAAGTTTTTTAAAAAATGCAATGCGCGGTATTCCCCCGCGCGCGGTATTCCCCCGGCTTCCCCTAACAAACGTGATGGCGTTGTTAGCAGGGGAGATTTGGCATTCTACACATCTGCTATTTATACTTTGTAAACTTTGTTGATTAGCGAATCTTTCAAAATCATTACTTGAACTTTGCCGACTTTCAAAACAACAGCAAAGGAAGGTAATACCTTAAAAGCGGTCGCATTCGTCATTTCCGTTGATGGTTCACAAACGCCTACCTATATTTTTAGAGGAAAACGGAGTATATTCCAATGAAGTATTAATTTCATCATCTATTGCCTCAACAACAAAGATCTAATGATTGCAATTAGATTATTAATAGTTTATAATTGCTCCTAAGTAGTTAAAGGCTAATCGTTCAAAATTTCTGTAATATTTCCATATTCCTTATGTACTGTAGGATAACAAAAGCGTATTATGAGTCGTGTCCTCATACATGTACCTACTGGGTGTTAAAAAAGTAATCCTTCAGAAACAACATTGTTTGCTCCGACCGTAACTAGACTTATCGCGCTTTACACCCAATGCCATTACGCTTCATCAAATACAAACAAAAATAAGGTAGGTAAGGTTTTTGTAGCAATTGCACAAGTAAAAAATAATGAATACAGCCAAGTATAATTTATTAATCAGAGGTCAATTCTATGTATACTGTATTCCACTCCACCCTTGAGGTTGAGTATAAGGAGCGTTTTTTTACGTGGTATCCCCCTGTAGGCCTACTCCACTATAAATAGGTTTAAAAAAATTTGAAAAGGAGGCGGTTTCCCTAAAAATTCAGACCCTCTCAGTGGGTGCGAGCCGAAGTCCGTGCATTTGTCCTAACAAATTTGAAAAAAGGTTCAAGCGGCAACACATAAGGAGTGAGAATCATAAATTTGGAATGCTGGTACAAATCCTACAATGGTATGGTTTGTTTTTACACTCATCTGGGTTTACGTTTGTGTTCTCTAAATAATTAAAGTGAATCCATCCTTTGCAGATCCCACACTGGATCCAACTAGTTTCGCTCCCTGTGCAGCTACCATTACAACATAATATTTTATCTTGTTTGGAGTTCGCGTGTTTCCAATGTTTGCACGCACCACATTGAAACCAAACCGATGTATGGCTATGAATCGCGGCACGTGAACAATTCATACAGTAATTGTTCATTGTCATTGACTTCTCCAATAAATAATTTTGGACGTAATTATGGTATTGATCTGGTTTAAAATTACTATCGTAGTGAAATGTGCCGTCATATTTTGAATGTAGTACATTACGAAGATGACGCAGTTATAACCATCTGTTTGTTTGGGGTGTTTCATGTCTACCAAACTCCATCCAGTTGTGTCTACACCTACAGATCGTAGTAAATCTTTAAATAGAACAAAGAAACGATTTGCTGATGTTTGATTAAAACTACTTACACTGTTAAACACGTGAAATTGTTTATTTTTTCCATTCGGAACGAATAAGAACCAATGGTCGTTTTCAATCATGGGTATACAAACAATGTGCCCAGTTTCTACGAAATACATTTGGTTTAATGAGGTGTTGTTCTCTAACTTAAAATGATTGACTTGCGTATTTTATCTAATTTTTTATTTGACACATGTAATTACCTAAAAGTAATGCAACATGATATGTAAAGACTCATTGTTATGACCCTTGAGATAATTTTTCTGTTGAAAGTGAAAGCAATCGGAATTTTTTGTATGAATAACTGCGCAAATAGCCTCAGTTGAAATATTGACACTATTACATCAAGCTTCCGCCCTTTTTTTTTCTTTAAAGCAGATGTTGCAATTCCATTATTATAGTCAGGTGTAAAATGAATGGAATTTTAATTATTTTTGTAATCCCTTGGCATTACCAGTATTCCGATCACTTTAACGTTGAAGGAAATAGGCGATTAGGGAAAATTTTATTTTATTAACAATAAATTAAAAATTAAATTTTGCACTCTTTTATAAATTCGACATGCATAATTCGACGTTTGACGATTTTAAAATGCTTACTAGGTCAACCAATTATCGTCTGTCCAGAAACGAAGCGGAGGAATATATTAAAATAGTTCATTCATTTTACAAATAAGCGGTACACGATTTTGTTTTAAGTTAAATAGATTTCTTAAACTTGTTTTAGGGTATACCGCTTCCATACTATAGCGTTACAACGAAAGTTATTTATAACAGGTTGCTAATCCTTTAACAATGCAATGGGACGTACCTGTTGAGTTCTAAACTAAAGATCATAGGCGTGATTGAAGACAAACAAATGACGATTCCAATGTTTATTGAACACTTAAATAAAAAGTGATTTTTAAGATATCATTGCATTATAAAACTATTATATGTAGCTATAATTTGTGTGGGCAATTAACGTTTTTCGCATATCCTCCCCTAATTACCTCTTTACCATATCTTTACATTAAAATCTATTAAAGTAAAATAAAATGCAGTACATACTTTTTAGTTCTATTAGTAGTAATTAATTAGTTTAAAATTATTAAAAATGTGGTCGATAATTTTATTAGCAATTTGTAATATGTACGGAGTTGGCAATGCAAACAATCTATAATTACTTAATCAACCACGAAATTCTTTTGATATGAAACATAAAAATTATATTACAAATTAATAATTGCTCCTTCCACACGTTTAATTAGTATTAATTAATTTCATTATGACATATCTAATCAATATTACTTGAGTTTTATATTTTTTATTATAAAACAACCCAACGCGCCCCTGGAATCTGCGAAACATGTTGCTTCGTTTCTTTAATTAAAAATTATTGTAATGTGGAATCATTTGTACCGTATAAACACTTACAGAATTCAATATACAATCATATCATATATATTTTTCATTTGTTTGAGTCGTTTGTGATTTGTTGATCGGCTAGCTCTTCTGAACCATTATTTATTCTTTTCCAAATTTCGAAACAACAGCAAATCAAGAAAATCGCGCTTCTTTCGCGGAAAATCACATTTTGCAATGTTAATTATCCATTCGACAATTTTTTCTGTCACTTTAATTGTCAAAATGGGATCTGCGCCCGTTTTTCTTCGGGCAACCAACACTCTACCCTTCAATCGGTCTATTATTGTAGTTTTTGGGCTGTTGTATCGGCGACTGGCCTCTCTAACTCTCATTCGTTTTTCTACGGATTCTAGTGCAATTTCTAATTGTTCGGAAAACATATTGGAACATTTTTAGTTTATTTTTTTCTTCATCATTTCCTGAAGCCTTTAATTACTTGTAGAAGTAGTTTTCTTTGTTGGCGGCGTTTATATACAATATTATATCTCTGTTCACCATACATAAAAATAGATGTAAAATGTAGTAGCCCACAGTTGTTTTTCACATAAACCTTTTCTCGACCACCACACGGGATGAAGAAACCAAATAATTGGTGGTCGAGATCTGGTCCATAAAAGAGAAAATTTAAAAGCTCTATGAGTTAGAAAAATCACGATTTTTTATCAATTTTGTTACCCGGTTTGCCGACCACACAATTTTTGAGCAAAATCGCAGCATTTTACTTTGAAAACTAGATTAAACATAAGATTTAAGTATATATTTCTGACGTAATATACCAAATAATTTCTAAAGTAAAAATTTCAACCTATATTTACTATTTGTTTAATGGACTATCACCAGTAATTTTGCACAAACGTGGGGACAACGTAAAAACATACTTTTCAAGCTGTAAAATGGTCAACTCGATTTGTACGATTTGGCGCGAAAATGTTACAATAGTGGTCGAGGGGATTGAAAACAGGATCAAGTATACAGAAGCACTGCGCTCAATCCGTTTTTTTAATTTCAAAACGCTTTATGCATATATGTTCGAAAATCGGCACCGGTCGTCTAATTGGCTCAATTCTGTTCAGATTACGACTACAATGAGTACAGACGTCTTTGTAAATTGACAAAATCCTAAATATCTTCTGCATATAAAAACTATATCTTTCAAGTTGAACACTCTGTGACATCCTACAACCGACCCCCTCAGCTACAATTTTAGTTGATAAAAGGTTTGGTTATAATCCAGTAGGTTTTCTGCCTTTTGCTCAATCGGAGATTAAGATAAGCGGGGTTCATAAATATTATCAGATGTTGCTTTAAAATAAGATACATATAGATATGTTCGCTTTACAAACTGATGTTGCTTCAACCTGAAACTAAATTATCAAATAAAAGGGCGCCAACTCGTTTTATGGAAAAACAAGTAAGCCATCAATATCGTAAAGTTAAAACATTGACAATGACAAGCTTTATTTACTACCTAAATTTTGATTATAAATGAGAACATCTTAAAGCTAGTGTTAGTAACGATTATTTAACTTAAGTAAAACTAATTTATGGAAATATTAATAGAAATAAAATACCTTATTTTGCTTATACAGTACTTCTGTAGGCTCCGAAATGGCGGTTTGTTGACTCTGCGCTTGTAAATTTTACATGGAAGTTGAAACAGAACTGGATTCGGTGCATTAAAATTCCCAAATGTATACATTTCTGTGCTGGTTGAATGGATATTAAAATTCCACTTCACAGTAGCAAAGGTTATTGCGTCATTATTGGTTGAACGCAGTTACACCGTAAGCAACACGGTAAAATGGAATTGGTTAAGAAATTATGCGAATAAATAAAATAAAGTAAAACGTAAAGTCGAAGTAAATAATAAAAAGTGTCTGAAAAAGCAAACGTCTTTTATTTAGCATTTTGATTTTTTCCCTTTTATTTTATTTGCATTTTATTTAGATTTTAGGTATTACTGTTTACATTTTGCTCGAATTTTAATTAGCTTAACATTTTTTGTTTCCTTAGATTTTAATAAATTCATTTATTAGCTTAGTGTTTGGAATCTCCGAGTCCACATTTTAGGAGGGGGTGTGTAACAACTCATTTTTAGTTGTATTAAAATATACCGTAATTTATATTCTTCGTTCATTTAGTTGTAAATATAAGAAAAATTTTATTTATTAATGATTTGTAAGTATGAGGTAGGCAACTTAATTTACATTTTGGTGTAATTTAAGTGCATATCTTCTTAAAGGTTTATACTCCCACTTCTTTAAATTATTTTTTTCTGCTCAATACTTTCGCGCAACACGTCATCGTTGACTTAATTCTTTGCGCAATTTTGCGTCTATTTTGTTCACTTCTTGTGGTACGCTGTTAGATGCAGGAAGCCATATTTTTGGGTTTCCACCTAAATTTTGTGAAAAGTGTCATTGATTTAATGGTAAGATAATTTAACCCGTTATACTAAAAATTAAAACATTTGCTCTTTGCAGGCACTTTGATTGACACTTTGACTTTTACTTTCATTACTTTAATTACACGTTTAATTTTATTTTTACGTACGCTTTCATTTTATGATTGCAATTTTGCATTCAATGTTGATCTAAATTTTGATCTCAATTTTCTATTGGAAATTTCAAGAAAATGCAATAAACGGATTATTCAATTTCATGAAGATAAATTTATATGAAGGAAAATTCCATTTTGGGCGTGGTTTACAACGTAAAGTGTTATTTCGAGATATTGCGCAACATTGACACAAGGATTACATCACCTTGGTTTGCATTTCCGCATTTATTTTTTATAATACCAGGGGTTCTCAAGAAGATTTATTATATTTTGTACAGGTATTTATATTTATAACCATTATTTAGTAATTTAAGGCTATAACTAGTTTTTAAGATATATTTTATATAACCCTAATTTAACTGTTAATAAACATAGTTTGTATATTTTTTATTTTTTTATATTTGGGAGAATTTTTATTGTAAACAACCTTGGTTTAGTTATTCCGAGCATAATTAAAAAATAACTTGGCGTCCGAGATCATTTTTATTAGTGTTACATTGCAGTTTTTTCTATTGATGTTAAGTGGAAATAACACAGCATAAATTGTGGTAAGTAAGCAAAACAAAAGCATGAATCGGCCTATTTAAAGGATCAACTGAGACAAAGGCATTATTTTTGGTGAACCGGCTGTATCTTGAGTTAGTTTAACGATTTGTTTTGAGAACATTTAACAACCAAGTCCCATGCTCGATGCGCCAGTATAAAGAAGTGGTAATGGTAATCGTATAAAAGGTGTTTTAATAATATAATAATAAAGAAATAAGTGTAAAAATGTTCTCCGAACAAATCGTTAAACTAACTGGAGATACAAACCATTCATCAAAAATAATGCCGTTGGCTCAGTCGGTAGTTTAAAGTAGGCCGATTCAATCTTTTGATTTGCTTAATTACCACAATTTCTGCTCGATTACTTCCACTGAACATCAATATAATAACTGCCATGTAACACTAACAAAAAAGATCTCGGACGCCAAGTTATTTTTTAATTATGCTCGGAATAACTAAACCGAGGTTTACAATAAAAATTTTACCAAAATGTAAAAAATAAAAAATATACAGACTGTGTTTATTAACAGTTAAATTTAGGGTTATATAAAATGTATCTTAAAATTAGCCTTATACTAAGAAATCATTAAACTTATAAATACCTGTTACAAAATATAATACATCTTCTTGAGAATCCCTGGTATGGTAAAAAATAAATGCGGAAATGCAAACCAAGGAGATGTAATCCTTGTATCAATGTTGCGCAATATATCGCAATAACAATGCTTTACGTTGTACACCTCACCAAAATGAAATTTTATTTCTTATAAATTGCTTTTCAACAAATTTGAGTAATCCAATGTTTATTGCATTCTCTCGAAAGTTCAAATAAACCGGTGTGATCTAAGTTTAGATCTAAATTAGGTGCAAAATTGCAACCATAAGCATCAAAATGCCAAAAGTGGTAAAAATGTAAACGTAAAAGTAAGTAAAAAAATAAAAGTGCCTCCAAAAAGCAAATGTTTTAGATTTTAGTATTACGAGTTAAATATCTCTTACCATTAAATCAATGGCACTTTTCACAAAATTTAAGTGGAAACCCAAAAATGTCTTCCTGCATCAAACAGAGAACCACAAGAAATGAAAAAAAAGGACGCTTAGGATTTCAGATGATGACGCGTTGCGCGAAATTATGAGCAGAAAAAAATAATTTAAAGAGGTGGGAGTATAAACCTCTAAGAAGATATGCACTTAAGTTACACCAAAATGCAAGTTAAGTTGCCTAACGCATTCCTATAATTCATTAATAATTAAATTTTTTCTTATATTTACAACTAAATGAACGAAGAACATAAATTACGGTATATTTTAATACAACTCAAAATGGGTTGTTACAATATAATAGTTTAAAATAACTTACCATACAAATTATATAGCACCTTTTTAAAAAAATTAACAAAGCCTACATCCACCTTAAAAATATGATCAAGAAAGAATCGCTACAGTAGTCTTTGCGCTTGAATGTGTCTAGATTGAATGTGCAAACAAAATGCATACGAGTTCTCATTAAAATAATTAAATGCATGTTTTTTGCAACTGTGATATGCAACACACGCTGCACGCAATGCATGTTAAGTTGCCTAAATAAACGTAAATTTTATTAACAAACGTAAAGAGTTTGTCACAATCCAAACCTAAGTATTTTTGAGCTTTGGTATTCCGGGCAAAATGATATAGTTGAATGAATAGTATCTTCTGCGATACAAAACTGAAAAATGTAAATACCACAGGATGTGATCAAATCCCCAGTTATTAAATAAGAGATTGTGTTAATATCTTTGCAGAACCTCTTACGTTCATATTTACGATTTCAATTCAGACAAACTTATTTCCTAGCGTGGTTAAAAGATTGATTTCTCCGTTTCACCATGGTTTTATGGAACAGAGATCAATAGTGACTAATTTAGTATCCATGACTCAGTTTATTTCTGCTGTACTAGATGATCATTGCCAAGTCGATGTCATTTATACTGACTTTGCTAAGGCCTTTGACCGTATTCCACATGCCATTATCTTGGCTAAATCAGAATATTTGAATATCCCTGCTTGAATCTTATTTAAAAAATCATTCACAACAGGTTACTTATAATAATTTTACGTCTTCTATCATTGAACCCACTTCTGGTGTGCCTCAAGGGTCTAACCTGGACCCTCTACTATTTTCATTATTTATTAATGATCTCACCGAAAAAATAGACTGCGGAAAATTACTTTCTGCCGATGATCTCAAAGTATTTGCTTGTATCTCATCCGAAGATTGTAAGTTTATTCAACGCCAACTTGACACGATACATGAATGGTATATTTCTAACCATTTGCACTTAAATATCCTTAAGTGCAAAACAATTACTTATACAAGAAAAATAAATTCAATCCAATTTACTTTGCAATTCGTTCACCTACTCTACAGAGGACTGAGCTTGTTAAAGTTTATTTCTTTCTTTAGTTCGTTCAAAGCTTAAATATTGTTCGCTAATTTGGAACCCTATTTATATTTATTAACTAAAAGAATCTTATTGAACGCGTCCAAAGAAAATTTTTAAAGCTATTAGTTTTTAAAATGGATAGGGTGTACCCTCAACGATCCTATCAATATGACCTTTTGCTTTAAAGATTTAATTTTCATATTTTAGAATGCTTTAAATTTTTATATAAACTCTTGCACAATGAAATTGATTGTCCTTACTTTCATTTTCAAGTTCCCCGTGTCTTTCTCGACACCACAGCACTTGATTAGTCTCACCAAAAACAAATATAGGGTGAAGTGGGGCAATTACACCAACATATCATGCAAATTTGAGTTTTTGACCTCATATCTTGTAATTTAATCAAGTTTACATTTTTTTCTAAGAGAGATATAAAAAAGATACCAATAGCCAACGACTTCCACTGAATAATTCAGTTGGTTAGCGCGGTACTCTAGCAAAGTACAGGTCGTGGGTTCAAATCCTACTCGAGATAAACTTTTTATTTATGTGTTTAATAAAATTAATAATAATTTTTAATTAAGGTATATGTGGTTTAACGACTATGGACTAATTGTGTTTTATACCCTTGTTTATTTATAACTGTGATTGAAACCTCACCAGGGTAAGTGCACAATTAGTTGACTGTTATATTAAAACATTTGTCGAAATTTAGGCTTTTCAATTTTATTTACCTGGTGGAAAAATATTTAAAACGTGCATATAAGCTTTAGAACGTTTAATCGTTGACTGAAACAACAAATTAGAGAAAAATACCTCTTTAAAATAAAAAAAGAACTCAAACCGAAACCTAACATTTTAAACTATAAACTAAAGGTAACATGTATGGCACATCAAGATACATTAGTTTCAAAAATCCACACGGAATGTAAAATGTCTTTCTTTCGGGACAGCAGTTTGCAATCGTCAGATTCAGGAATCACACATACTTCTACATCTGGTCATCGAAACTATCCCAAACGCTTATTTTTGCATCCTAGAAACTTTGCTCGCTTAAAATCTTCCCAACGTAATATTTAATTTGCTCTTTCCAGACCAAACAGAAATCATTGACAGATATTTTATTATCGAAATCGGCGTGATCATCTTCACCTTAGCTGAAATCCATATTGCTGCTGCTACTGTCATGCACAGAGATATCTAAAATTCGTTGTTTTATCTTCTTACTGATGGTGTAACAACCCATTTTGAGTTGTATTAAAATATACCGTAATTTAGGTTCTTCGTTCATTGTAAATATAAGAAAATTTTATTTATTAATGATTTGTAAGTATGAGGTAGGCAACTTAATTTGCATTTTGGTGTAACTTAAGTGCATATCTTCTTAAAGGTTTATACTCCCACTTCTATAAATTATTTTTTCTGCTCAATAATTTCGCGCAACGCGTCATCGTTGGCTTAATTTTTTGCGCAAATCTTTTCGCGCACGGCTACATCGTCTGATATTCTAGGTGTCCATTTTTTATCACTTCTTAGGGTACGCTGTTAGATGCAGTAAGCCATATTTTTTGGGTTTCCCCCTAAATTTTGTGAAAAGTGCATTGATTTGATGCTAAGATAATTTAATTCGTTATATTGAAATCTAAAACGTTTTCTCTGCAGGAACTTTTATTACTTTGACTTTTACTTTTATTACTTTAATTCTATTTTTACGCACGCTTTCATTTTATGATTGCAATTTTGCATGCAATGCTATCTAAATTTTTATCACAATTTTTTATTGGAAATCTCAAGAAAATGCAATAAACGGATTATTCAATTTCATGAAGATAAATTTATAAGAAGGAAAATTCTATTTTGGGTGTGGTTTATAACAAACGGCATTGTTATTTCGAGATATTGCGCAACATTGATACAAGTATTACATCACCTACCAGGGCTTCTCAAGAAGTATTATATTTTGTACAGGTATTTATATTTATAACCATTATTTAGTAATTTAAGGCTATAACTAGTTTTTAAGATAAATTTTATATAACCCTAAATTTTACATGTTAATAAACATAGCTTGTATATTTTTTATTTTGGTAGAATTTTTATTGTAAACAACCTCGGTTTAGTTATTCCGAACATAATTAAAAAATAAGTTGGCGTCTGAGATCATTTTTATTAGTGTTACATGGCAGTTACTATATTTATGTTAAGTGGAATTAATCGCGGAGAATTTGTGGTAATTAAGCAAATCGAAAGATTGAATCGGCCCACTTTAATCAACCGACTGGGACAAAGGCATTATTTTTGGTGAATGGTTTGTATCTACAGTTAGTTTAACGATCTGTTATGAGAACATTTGTACACTTATTTTTGTATCATATTATTAAAAACACATTTATACCTGGTACCATTATATCTTATTTATAATGGTAGTGAAATCGGGTAATGACTGGTCTGACTCACTGTCTGAAGAATGGAGACGGCTGTGGCTCGGCAAATTTTCTATTGTCCTCAAAACGTTTGGATTTGCAGAGGTGGAGGTTGCGGAGCTTGTTAAAATTGTAGCGGTGGTTGCAATTTTTTTTCTTGGTCGTGAATTTGTTTCCGTATCTGATTTCCTATTAACTTTCTCGAGTAATCAGCGTTCAAAGCCAGTCATTATGGAGCAAGATGGAGTACTTTGAGATGCATCTACATTTTCTAGGATGATATCAGTTCTCAGAAAATCCTGGAGTTGAGGAGGTGCCTCCTACAGCAGTCAAATTTTGAGTATTTCCTTGATTGTTTCCTTTGTTTCGGTTCTCTTTATACAATTTCAGTTTAGATAGATCAAATGATGATTCCGTTATAGCATGGCTATTCATTTTTAGCTCGCCTCTACTGTGTGATCATATATGCCTGTCGCGACGAAACCACTCTTAATGTTCAGCTCAGTCAAAACATTCCAGCCATACAGTTAAGAATGAATCTCACTTGGATTTTAATCCCTAAAAGCAAGATACATCCAGGGGTTGTAAAATACTGGACGTATCACGTAGTAATTTTGTGATGGAAAAATTTTTTATAGCACACTGTACTAATTAAGAGGAAACATGGTCCGTATGACCGTCAAAGAGCGATAAAACTGGATGATCTGTTCTAATTTCGGTTAAAAATCGCATTTCAAACATATTTCGACTGTCATCCAACCTTTTGGAGATGCTACGTATCATGTGTTGGGAAACTCATCGTTCCTGAGAATTCACGGATCCGACAATTTTTTGCTCTGGAGATAACTAGTCGTGGAATTTTTGTCCAGCTGCGTTCACGCAGGCCAATACACTGGTATTCCCTCCACCACTACCGACGGTTACACGGTGACATAGATGTCCACTAGGTGTCACTACTTTGGTTTTAAAGAAAAGATGTTTCATTGCAGTTATAAATCAAATCAGATCTATCTGCTATACCAAGATACTTTACTTGACTGTCGAGCAATTCATAAAAATTAAACACTACGAACGGGTTGGCACCTTGTAGTCTTCTAACATGTTCCATAGCTTCTGGTTTTTTAATAGACAGATTCGGCTTATACCAAAGCCCCACTTCATCTATATCTGTGACTTACGTTCGCTGTCAAATTAACACCGATTTTACTCACACTTTTATTTTGTAAACAATCAAACTTATTTCGTCAAATTAAAACACGATTGAGCAGTACACGTGCAGTGGTATGTCGGTGCTAAAAGTTGATCTTTGACTGGCGGCGTATACGCGGCATACCCGTTAACGAAGAAGATGCTTCATCGATATTCAAACAGTTCGGCTTTATATCCCCCTTCATGGAATTCAGATTGACCTTCTGGCTTCGTTGTTTTTTCTGCTTTGCTTTGGACTGTTCTTATATTGACTAAATGAATGAACCAAGGTTGTCTAAGTGTACTAGCTATAAATTCAGAATACGTATGGTTGTGGTCTAAACTGAAAATGGAAGAATGTAAACTATTTGTCAAGTTTACATTCTGGCCCGATGTATTTTTTCAAGGTTAGTGGTTTCAAGAGAAAAATAAACATTCCTTGAAGGTTAAATGGTTGAAAATAGCAAAATAAGCATTCCTAATAAAATGACTGACTGTGAATGCTCGGTATTGGTCTGTTCTAGCAATAGAATCAGTTCATGGAAACAAGAAGAATGATTGGTTGTTGTTTATGCTAAAAAGTATCTCAAGGTTATATGGTTTTTGTATTGACTAAATTGTTTGATATAATAAAACGATTATGTTTGCAGTATGTGTGTTATTATTTACTTTATCTTTTAATACTGTCCTTACCCCAGAATCTGGCGTGTCTCAAGATGAGAAAGTTGTTGATGGAAAAAATGTAGCAGAAGAGATTTGGAGATCAAATTTTGGAAATCGAACTAGTTCTAGCAAAATAAGCATTCATTCAAAATAAAAATAGCAATAAGCAAAATAAGCGTTCCTAATCAAATTACTGACTTTGCGCATGCTCGGTATTGCTTAGTTCTAACAATAGAATCAGTTCGTGGAAACAAGAACAATGGACTGTTGTTTGTGCTAAAAAGTATATCAAGGTTTGATGGTTCTTGTATTGGCTAGATTGCTGTTTGTAATAATAAAAGGATTATGTTACAGTATGTGGGTTTTTAGTTGCTTTATCTTTTACACAATACTACTGTCCTAACCACCAGGATCTGGATAGTCTACCTGATGAGTGACCCCAAGCCAATATCGCATAAGAAAGGAGAGAATAGTATAACGAAAAATAAACAGTTAATAAGACTTTACAAGAGACTGACGTTTGTATGTTTCGAAGCACAAAAATGTTTTTACTCAATTTAGTGGCGATATTGTCTGTATGTTCGAACTATGTTAATTTATGTTCAAGTGTGACACCTAAAAATTTGACAAAAGCAGGATTGTTGTAAGTTTCTAAATTTTTCAGAGAAAAAAATCATAATAGAGTAAAAGAGAAATTAAAAATTAAACGTTTTTATTCCAGCATTTAGTTACATACATCCAGAAGAATGAACTCAAAAACACTAAAAATAGATTCACTTCTAAACGTATTTTGTATGTTCCTTATATTTTGTCGCACATTTTCAAAAAAATTATTAGTCTCAACCAATTCAATTGTTCACTAAATGCACTGCTAAACATCTTCGATAGTACGAAGCACTTCAATTGCTAGTTCACTCACTTTTTCCACTCCCGATCTCACTTTTTGTGTAGTCATTTAGAATATTTTACAATCATCTCACACTTATTTTCTTGAACTGTTTAATGGTTGTTGGATCCTGAGTCTGGGAATCATAACCTTCTTCTCTAATCAGATTAAAGTTTGTCCTCATATTGAAGTAGAGCTGCTAGCAGTGCTGATGTTACAGTTGCATTTGTAATGCTAGAAAAACAATAATTGAGAAAATTAGTAATGTATCTATCAATACGTAAATTATTATGCAAAAATTTAAATTATGTAAAGTGTACTTACTTTTCAAACAATTTAGCAAAATCTCTATCAACATATTGAAGTGGAGTGGTGCTAGCAGCGGTCATATCACAGTTACAGGTGTACTTTTTAAGGAATTTGCCGCAATATCCCTCGACATCATCACAGATTGGTGTAATCGGTATATTTTCTTGTCCATCAAGTGCATATATCGCGGGCGGCTGCACCAAATCATTACACAAAATATTGACTTTTTTGTTGAGTGGTAATTGTTTTGGGCGTTTATTCAATGAGGGCATCCTTCTTCAAAATGTACGTTCGTAACTAATGGTACAATAAAAGTCTAAAACTATATTCAAGTAAATCTTTTAACATTTACAAAATTGCCAACAAGTGGAGGTGGTTGTCGATGAAAAAAATATTCTCACACCAGTTTAGCAAGTCTAGCCGTAAGAACATAAGTTAACATTTCAGCCAGAAACTTTTTCATTCAAATTTACGATTCACGTGTCGTAATGCGTTTAAAAATAACAAAATTTTAACTGTAATTTCTGTTTACATTCTCAAACTACTATGCTATATTTATCGCAATAAATCTAAATTTCATAAAAGTACTGACAGGCACTTTAGTCAATACAATAAATTTAATAAGAATCGTCAAAGATCAAAATCTGAAATAGTCCTAAATATTAATGAATATACAATAATTCTAGTGAAGTAGCTGAATATACTTATTAGGAGCTTAACCTTTTTTTAAATTGATATTACTTTACGTTTACTGTATAAGGAAAGGAAACATTTTAATAATTAGTTTTCTATACACTGAATGCGAGCGTGAGCTCAAAAGAGTATGATTAACTTTATCAATTGTCTTCTGCTATTGTTGTGGTTGTTATTGTAATGAATAATTTTACATTTCCTGAATTAGCTGGCATGCATTTTAGTGTTATAAGCAAGAGGTGGCTGGTCACCGGTTGTATCAGAATCGGTTTCCAAATACGGTTTATAAGCAATGTATTGTCTAACCTAATATGTTTCCTTAAGATACAAATGTACTCTATTTCAAAACTGTTCATTGATTGTTTGTTCAAGTTTTAGTGATACATTTTTACCGGTTTTAACTACTTTACCACAATTATTGTGTATTCATTAATATTTAGGACTATTTTAGATTTTGAGCTTTGATGATTCTTTTTAAATTTACTGTATTGACTAAAGTGCCTTTGTCAGTACCTTTATGAAATTAAGATTTATTGCGATAAATATAGCGTATTAGTTTGGGGGAATGTAAATTGAAATCACAGTTAACATTTTGTTACTTTAAAACGCATTACGACACGTTATTTGTTATATTTGAATGAAATAGTTTCTGGTTGAAATGTTTAAGTATTCTTTAATTTATGTTAATTTAGGAAACTGTTTTTTAAACTGATTAACTTAAAAATGTTGAATAAACAATGCACTTAGAACTCTTTCATTTTCACACCATCTTGGCTTACTCTATATGAATGTTACAGGAAAAAATCATAAGCATAGATGAATTACGCATTTTAACTCAAAGTTAAGATCTAATTACGATAGTTTTCTGTACATTGAAGGCAAGGCAAGATGAAATTATGCAACAATATCAATAATTTTTCAATGACATTTACGGACGTTTACCAAGAATATCTGTTAACACTTCTTAAGTTCTCACGGCTAGACTTGCTAAACAGGTGTGGAAATATTTTTTGCACCAACAACCACATCCACTTGTTGGCAATTTTGTTATCGTTAACAGATTTACTTGTATATAGTCTTAGACTTTTATTCTATCATTAGTTACGTACGTACGTCTGATGATGTCGAGGGAGATCGTGGTAAATTTCTTGAAAAGTAAGTACATTTTACATACATTAAAGTTTTTCATAATAATTTACTTATGGATACATACATTACTAATTTAATCAATTATTTTTTCTCGCATCACACCTACAACTATGACATCAACGCCGCTAGCACCACCTTCACTTCAAATGTCGGTCGAGATTTCACTGGATTCTTTGAAAAGTAAGTACACTTTACATGATTTAAATTTTTTCATAATAATTTACGTATTGATAGATATATTACTAATTTTCTCAATTATTATTTTTATAGCATTACACAAGCAACTGTGACATCAGCACCGCTCCACTTCAATATGAGGACAAAAACTTGAGTCTGGTTAGGGAAGAGGGACATGAATCCCAAACTCAGGATCCAACAATCATTCAAAAGTTCAAGAAATTAAGTGTGAGGTGGTTACAAAACATTTTAAATTCTAAATGATTATAATTCTCTTAAGTTTGTGCAATAATACGCAAATTTTATTTCTGCATACCACAGCGAGTATTTCAACATCTCAACCAGCCGAATTGAACCTGTATACCACAATTTATAAGATTTTCCGAACTTTCACAATATACCAAAAACTATCATACGTGGGTTTAAGAAAATCCTCATGCGACAAATGTAAATAATTATCGGTTTCTGTCAACGCGTGGTTTGGTTTAGTTGGAAATACTTCATTCGGAGCCTACCATCTGCCTAGGTGGTTAAATTGACCAATCTACTTAAAGTTTCTTTGCAAAGTGTTCTGCCCGAGCTTTTAGAAGTTGGCCCCCTCAGGGGTAGGAAATATATTTTATGCATGGTGAAGCACCACGTTATGCAGCTATTGCAGTACCCCCACTGTTAATAGGCGGATTCAGACTGTAAGCATGGTCACCTGGTATCAATCCAATTGATTTTGTTTGGGTATCATGTTTAGTTCAATTACGTATTATTCACCCACGTGCAGGATCCAGTGCCCTGTTCTTCAGCAGTCAGCTAGGATGAATGAGCTATTTTACTTGTTTTCTCAGGAAGCGGTTACCGCTTCTGGGAAACAACTACCTGTCTTGGGAAACAAACATCCGTTTTGACCCGGTTTTGGGAAATAGCTATCTGTATTTGGGAAATGGATCCAGTTCTTGGTGGAAACAACTACGTCATCCTGAGAGAAGCCAGATCCTGTTGGTTAGGACAGTAGTATTATGTGAAAGACAAGGTAAATAAAAACCCACATACTGTAAGCATAATCTAACCATCTAACATTGACATACATTTTAGCACAGACAATAACTCACCATTCTTCATGTTTCCATGAAATGATTCTATTGTTAGAACAGAGGACGTACAAAGTCAGCCATTTCCAAGAATTTAACTTTCACATTTTGCTCTTGAAATCACTAACCTTGAGAAAAAAACACGCGGGGCAAGAATGTAACCTTGACAAATAATTTACATTGTTCCATGTTTAGTTTAGATCACAACCATACGTATTTTGATTTTATAGCTAGGACACTTAGACAACCTTGGTTCATTCATTTAGTCAGTACAAGCAGAGTTTATAATAAGCACAGTCAATTAAGTTTTCCTTAGCTGCTTGTTTGCACACTCCTGATAAATCATCTTTCTGATGAAATGATGACGAGTCACTGTTAGAAGAATAACCATCTTGTTTCTCTTCATTTTTATTACTACTACCGTCACTTTCTTGACAGCACTAATAACACAATGTTAAATTATTATTCATATTCTTACTGCAACTATGCGGCCATTCACATATAACGGTGAACTTCTGAGTTTTGATCATTCCGGAAATGCGACTTCTATTATATTTATAGAACAACTTTACTTGCTCGCGATTGCGCTACGACTAAATACTGTTTAAGAAATTATTATTCACATATCGTGGGGTTGTAGCACTACTATTAAAAAAAATGCTATGCTTGTTGTTCCAACTGCCCCTAAGCTACTGAGCAACACATCCTTCATACTTAGTAACGTTTTAAATCATCTTTGAAATACCCATAAAAGCGCTGATGAAATATACATTTAAAATCAGCTGTTTCCATTACTATACTTTCGCCATAATTAGTATTAATTACAGCTACATCTATCACATTTTTAAAGGGTTTGCAATAAGTGCTTTGGTTTAACCTTGCTAATTATATGTTTAATAATTACAAGTTGCTAACTGACTGACTGATTTGAACACACCACACTGTTGGTTATATAAGAAAAATGTGTCCTTGGTTTGAGTACTTACCAGAACAAGTTTCAGCTTGTCAAATACTCACCTTGATGCATGTACAAAGCCAGTTAGATGAGTCATTGATTAGGAATGCTTATTTTGATATTTCCTAGAACTGGCCCTCCAAGGCTCTCCCAGACATTGAAGATATTATAAATGCTAAGTATAATATTAATTCACATGACACTGTATGATTAATGGAAATATTGTATTATCATACTTTTTATCTAATGACCTGTGCATTCACAAAGCCCGTTTAATGAGTCATTGATTGGGAATGCTTATTTTGCTATTTACAAGAATTTAATGTTCAAAGTTCTCCCCATCCCGTTTCCAAGAACTGATTCTATTTTTAGACTTCTAAGAATTGTAATATGACACCTCTACCACTATCACTATACTTTTTATATATCTCGAGGTCACACATTTTTAAAGGGTCTGCAATAGGTGCTTCCTGTAGATCAATGAAAGAGCCGCTAGCGACAGCAACTTTATTGTCTAAGTTAAATAATTGGATAAATTTTTATAAACTTGTTGCTAGGTAAATTAGATTTGAGGGCGGGAATACCAGTACACATGAACCAGATGATTTGATCTAATGTATGAGTACAAGGAGACCAGTAGCGTCGCCATTTCGGTTTTAATTATGCCATCATAATTAGAAGTGGTGGAGGAAGGAGAGGACGTATTCGCGCGATCGGAGGAGTGGGAGCAGTCACGTGACCCGGTATTAAGATCATTTTAATTCATCTCAATGCATCTTAGTTCATCTTAATTCATTGGGAAGGAGTGAGGATAGTCACGTAACCGGCGGCCATTTTGTGGGCGTGGCGTACCGGTCACCTTGTCTGCAATTTTGTGGGAGTGGCTTATCTGCAATTTTTGTTTAGGCGGCCAAAAACTGGAAATATGAAATAGTATTCTAATATGGGACCCTCATGCTGTATCATAAGACAGTTATATTCCTGAACTTGTTCTCGGGTCTTTACCCCCTGTTGTGTTTTCACCCCATGCCGTGCCCCTTTTTTACTATGGCGGGAAAACTTGTTCGATTAAGGGACCCACATCCTATCTCAGAAGACAACTATTGGCCCCCAGAAGTTGTTCTCATGTCATCGCTAAAATCAAGCAATCAAATTAATCTCAATCAAACCAATTATTAAAATTCAAATCTAAGATGTTGATTTGCAACTACCCTTTGCCAAAAGGGTTTTAGATTTATAAACAAGTTTCAAGATGCTCATTACAACCGAAGAACCTTATTCGGCTCGAAACCCGAAATAAAAATACGAAACACGAAACTCGAAACGCGAAATGCGGAACGCAAACGCAAACACAAATACAAACTATATCAAATGAAAAATTTGGGTAGGATGATTGGTACATTAAAAGGTAAGTTATAGCACGGTCTACCTCAGAAAGGTGCAATATTAACGAAACTTACTGTAGGTTGAGAACTCTTTTATTTTCAGGTATCCATAGATATAAACAGTAATGCATTTGTTTTTTTTTCTTGTTGGACTCTACCCAATTTTATAGGTTTAATAATTAAAATGCAACAAAAATTGAGAAAGTTGTACATTAATACCATATTTAATCTAATATAAATACAACTCTATTTATATGTATATTTACGAATCTAAAATGTCTGATTGATTTCGGCACAAAATAACTAAAACGATATTTCTCGTAAAGCTTTACGATTTTTTAATAATTTCTAATTTAACACAAACTACGTAAGCATATAACCTATCTTTACTTAAAATTTAAAATGGAATATCAACACTGTATTTAACAACAAAACGTATACTTGACTAATGTCAACAAATATTGCAATACTATAGGTTATAAACTAAAATGTTTTTATCTCATGAACAGGAATCAGCTGTTTTTATTTATAATAATCGTATCAAAACAACACTATATCGATTTGTTATTTCCTTAAACGTATTTTTTGCATTATAAGGATACGAATTACTTACACGCGCTCAAAATAAATACTTTAACTTCGTTTTAAAACTAACTGCAGTATGAGAATTTCATTTCCCATTCATAAGATAAATTTGCATTTGCCTTCAGCGCACAAATAAACGAAATGTAGACCATATTTTAATTTTCATATTATAAACGTACGGTAAGGTAAGATAATTTTCAGAAAGTGTAGATCAAACAACAAACGCAGGCTTCGGACGGACGACGAAAGCGGAATTAAACGACGAAAGCAGATATACATTGACAATATGCGTCATTGATACAAAACAAAGGTGTCTCCGTTTATAATTCTTGAAGATGACATTGCACCATCATGCGCCATTTTATGCAAGTGAACATCATGACGTCATACACGACCACGCTTCACTGTATCATCAATTAAAATACGAAATTCATTAACTCATTCGGGACCTTACCAATTCCCGGTCTTGCCACTGCCAACGGATTTCCCTATTAAATATAATATATACAAAATTGGAATTAAAAATAGTTGCATGCTTTGTGCAGGGAAGAAAACTTAAGATACGATATGCATTAAAAGCAGACGGAACGGAAATGAATTAAGCGTGTTCGTATTTACGCATAAAACATAGACCATTACGTGCGTACAGGCACGTTTGTAATTATGTACAGTAAAGAGAAAATATCGCAATATACCAAAATTTAATTATTGAAAGAAAAACAAATGCTTAAAGATACTAATGTAATGTAAATGTATTTATCAATAATAACACAAATTTTGAAACTTAAATTAAGGTAACGATAGCCAAGAAACACAAACACAAACGCAAAAACACGACGCAGACCCAAACACAAACACAAGCAGAAACACAATACACAAACAAACGCAAACGAAAATGCATTGCCATGATTTGTCTGTATGTCTGCTTGTCTGTGTGTCTGAGTGTCTGTGTGCCTGTGGGTCGGTGTGTCTGAGTGGCAGTGTGTTTGTGAGCCTGCAGGTGCGAGCATGCATGCGGGCGTTTGTGCATGCGTGCGCGCGCGCGTGTGTGTGGATGTGTGTTATTATCTATTATAACTCCAGAACGAAAATATCTACTAACCTAAAATTTTGTATTTAAGCTTGTTTTTACTTGGTTTAGATCTGATTAGATTTTGGAAGAAATGCAGTGGCGACGAGGGGGGTTTATTGGGGTCAGTTTTAGGTTTTTATCAAATATTTCTAAAACAGCTGCATGTTTCAAAGATATAAAAATACCAAGATATAGACCGTAAACATATCAATAAATTCTGTTCTATGCAATTTTTGATACGACGCGTAATTTAGCGGCAAAAAATTCCTAAGGTAGAATTTAAGTGTTGGTTAAAATATTTTCAATATTTGAATAGCGGTTAATTTTATAAGAAATGTATTATTGATGATAAGCGGGCGTCTTTGGAATTTTTTTAAGTTAACATGTATTTATGTCTATGAATCTATATCTGACATGAAGTTTTAGACGTCATTCTCATAGATTATTTTTTGTTTTTACAATGTTGCCTGTGCTCGTTATGACATATAAAAAAGAGGTTGCATAGTTATCCTAAAAAAATTGAAATTAGAATTATTTCATTTCTTTTAATTTATGTTAGCATCTAGATGTCTGGTAACCTGTCTGTCATAAAGTTTTAAACGTCTGTTTGACATAGAGTAACGTTTTTGCTTTTATAATGTTATTAAAATTATTTCGTTTCTTTTAATTTCCATTTGTAGGTTGGAAGGTCGTGTGGTATTCCACACGAGATATTTTACTACTGCATTTAGCTTGATGAATTGTTAGTCTAAAGAATAAACTCTAGTTTGGCTGTATGTATTTGAACTGTGTTATCGCTGGTCGACACCCTTTATATTAATGTTATCATTGTTCTAGCGCTGATTTATCTCATTATAGCATCTAGAAAGCCTTATAAAGTTATAGAACTCTGCAGTGATACTATAAAGATGCTCGAAGGAGGTCCTCTCATTGACTTTATATCATCTGTTCTACAATATGGTTATGGTGAGTTGTGCTAGTAGAATGAAAGATATCTTTGAGTAAACGTTTGAAAAATAAATATAACGTATAAAATATATTTTACTTAAAAGAAATATTTTAAAGAATTATCAAAAGTAACACAAATAGAGAATTAAAGTAAGTAAAAGTATAGGAAGGAAACAAACCATATTAAAAATACTAAATCACGTTTTTCTAGTACATTGGGCAATGGATCCCCTAATAGTCGTAAGTCATAAATAGTCACATCAATCCGCTCCATCAAACGTGTTGCATTAGTTGTTAACTTTATTTTAGAAAACCTTCTCGGCTTTTTTCTTCCGCATTCATCTCTAGGTAACGGTTTGATGGTATCAAACAAAAACTTCAATACGGATCCTGCTCTTTTATTACCATATTCGCATTGTATTATATGTTCATCGTTATTAAAATATTCGAATAACAGAACACTCATTCCTTGTGGATAATCTGTAATGCACATTTCTATCTACAAAAAAGTATTTATTAAGAAATTAAATTAAATTATTGTGTGAACGGTCACCTTTCGCCAATGCTTTCCTTGTATTTGGTGTGTGATAGTACCGGAAACTATCTCACATGGATTGGGGTTAAACTTGCTCGAAAAACTACATTGTAATTTGTAATTGTAATCACAAGTACAAGAGCTAGCAACCCATTCACTCAAGTAAATGTGTGGTTTGTAGTTACTCAAAATATATTGGAAAAGCTTATTCTTTTGAAGTTTCACAGCTTGCACTACGTAACAATTACTCGCAGCAAAACAACATCTTTGGTTGTTAAATTCTGGGACATTATTCGGTAAAGGATCCGCTAAAACTGGATTATCTTCTACTTCAAAGTAATATTCAGGAAGTATATCTTTATATTTCCAATAGTTAAAAACTTCCTCTCCATTTCCATTCTTCATTAAATTGGTATCAAAATAGTTAGTCGTAATTACTGCGTATAACACGTACCAAGGTAATGATTGGGGAGTTTTGTTAAAATTTCGTTTGTAGATTAATTTCCACAACTGATTTGACTTAATTAGTCGATTCCAATTACGGCAGACGTAACAAAAGTTTAACAGCTCGTTGGGTACTACAAAACTTAAAATGTGAGTCAGGATACATTCCGGAAGATATACGTTATTCAACACAAATCCATTAATTGTTATTTTATCGGTGTCAAGTAAATTGGAATTATTTGTTAAAAATTTAGGCCAATATGAAGATTCAATCACTGGAGTTGATGCAGATTCACGTTGTTCCGATTGTTTAGATACCCTGGAATCAAAAAGATCAAATTATAACGACAGCTCATACTAAATTCTTTTCAGGTTTAAATATTTTGTTAATAAAGCAGTAGCATTTTTTAGGTTCAGATGATGGAGTTAGTACGAATGCTATTGCACTAAAATTACAATCCCTTCAGTAATATTTTGTGTTGATTTTGATTTAATTAATTCTAAGCTATTTTTTAATTACAACAACTTACTCGCAGTTTAAATCTACAAAAAATAAGCAATAAATGGATGGCAGCGCATGGACCTATAAGAATAAGAATCTTCAGTTTTGGCCGAGTATAGAAGATTAAGATTCAAAGTAAATCGAACAAGAACCGCCCGCTTGAGCACGTAATTGATATGTAAGAGATCTAATATCTGTGATATTCGTCTGTAAATGAATTAGTTGGTTGAGTAAAACTACGAATTAATGCAGCGGTTTTATCCTAGTGATAACTAACTACAAATAAAACAAATAAAGTGAACAAGGCATATAAATACAACCAATTCAGGAAAAATAACTTTAACTTAGATATTTGACGAAGATAACGGTAGATTTAACCATACAAATCACCCAATAATTAACATAAACTAAATACAGGTGCGAAGTAGAATTTACGATAGCCATCATCAGCCCACAGTGTATAATTCAATATATGACGTTAATTAAAGGTTTTCTGCAGCTTAAAATACACATTATTAAACATTTTACTAAAATTTAAATTAAATAATTATTACCCATCTCGAATTACGTATTTACAGTAATGTAAATACAAAATTACACACATAAACATAATAGCTGGTAGCTTAAAGAACCTTTTCGAGATAGTCAGAAGCAAAAATTACACTGATACCTTCTGCTTTATATCAAGTTCTTCGTTAGCGCGACAAATACAGTTAGGTAAACAAGGAGGGTGCTAGGATGGTAATAAAGTAGACAAAGGCAGTTTACATAGAAAAGGCTTGTACTAACGTATAAAATCAATTTATTTATTGCGGGCCGATAATAAAATGATATAAAAGATAAAAGACTTACTAATTCTCTTTAGACACAAGCGTTACGGTACTATCTAACGATAAATTGAAAAGGTAGATAGTACTCGAAAAAATTACAGAAGTCTCTTCGACGAACTTGTGCAACGGGCGTAGTACCCTTAGATACTACTTCTTTGTCCGCTAAAGGGGCCTAAGATAGGTTAAAAATTGCTCTTCGGATGAGGTCACTTGCCGGCACCCTGGCACCGTGTTTCTATTGTTTTTCTTATCTTTTCTTATACCCTTGTGTAGTTGAATACGCGTCTAATTTTCTTTAAATAATGATTTTAGTAATTAATTGTTCAATATGTCTCCACGATACAGTTTTTACATAACTGTTTAAATTTAATCACAAACGGCGTGCGCAACAAACTACAAGCGAACTACGGAAAGTCATACTTTCATTATCAATGTTTTTTAGTTATTACACTTTATATACCGATCTATCAAGTGGGTCGATGGTCTTATTGTACATTTATCAGTCGCTATTAAACCATCAACTTGGAGCACTTTCAATGAGCACTTAAAACGCTATTGTAAACTATTACGCAATCCTTCTATTACAAACAAATGGCCAATTTTTGCACTTTTTATTATTTGAATATAGAAGGTAATTTTCTACTTCTTCCCTATCACCGTTAATTAATTCTTATTTGTAATTTTAACACTTCACACCCTTCTGTTCGCTTACTTGTCGCGAGTCTCTGTGGTGGCTTCCTATATGCGACTACCTGTGTTCGCTCACTGTCAGCGTCTACCTTAAAAACTGTACATCATAATTACGACATCCCTTCCCAACACATTAATGCACTCGCAATGCCCCGTATTTTTAATATTTTCACATTGAATATATAGATAACTTATTGAAATAAACTCAAGCTTTTCATCTTAATATTAATTACATTCAAGTACAAATAAACAATAACCGTTTCATTATCCAGAAAAATAATATATAAACACCTAATCTCGTATAATTTAGCGCGAAATTTTGATTTTCTTCTAAAGCTCCCATTACACTTGATTACATCACTAATTTAAAAAAATGATTACAATTATATTTATTTAGGCTACCAACAGCCCCTTATAGCCTGGTACTACAAAGTGTATCAAGGCTTTGAAAATTTATAATATGGACCAGACGAGGACAATCGAAATTTTTTTGGAACTATACCGAGTGTAAATTACTATTATGAACGAATAAGTTCAAAAGTAAATATGTAATTAAAAATTATTATTAATTTTATTAAATACATTTACCTTGAGTAGGACCTTGCACTTTGCTAGAGTACCACTCTAACCAACTGAGCTATCGAGATACAAGCCCCAATCGATGTAAATTTTATCTTTATATATGTAGAACTAATGTAAATTCTAAATTTACAACTCAGAGATACAACCATGATTAAATTATTATGTCTTAGAATATGTAAATTTAAATTACATTTTCACTACTCGAAGTCAACTTTTATACTGTTTAATAAATTAATACACATTGCCAAACCTGGGTTTACTATCATATTGGTAACTAAACTAATCATTTATCCAATATTTAACCTTTCGGCAGCTTCAACACATTATAACACTGACTTAAAACCACGTTCATTGGTAAACCTTTGTTATAAGTTTAACATATCTGTCAGATCTTTCTGACTAGGCAATACCCATTGAATACATACGCAGACACCTCGAGTTTCCACCGAAGATGGTAATCTAGTACCTCATACTCACACATTCCGTTCAGAATCAACCCTACGACTGACACAACACCATCATCAAAACACTTGTACCACAAACCACTTCAGTTCATTAAAGCCAATTATATACCAAGAATGTTTTACAACACTCTCCAATTCCAAACTTACCTAAGCACTACGGACCAATAACAATACTTTACCTACATCACACTCTTTCCAAATTTCTTAAACATTTCCCTCTTCAATAACTTACACTTCTCTGAACAGAATCTAATGCCAATAAGAGGATTTCAGCCAAAATTTACAACTCATCAAACTTTTCCCATACTCTGCAACCGAACTCTCAAATCATTTACTAAAAATGATGCAATTTTCAGTGCCAAGAATTCAAGAATGTAATTACTCGGCCTCCAATTCCAGACTAAAACGTTCCTACCATGGCTCACTTTCTGCAGACCTGTTATCTTTACCCTTTTAAACCAACTTAATTTCTTAACGGATCTCAATTTAATCAATTTAAATAATTCCAGAGTGTGTTTAGAATACCGACCACATTTATTTCATACAATTGCATAATTTATTCCTTTTATGCCTTTCACATTTCCAACAGACTCACTTTCCAATAAGTCAAGACTTGATACGAATTTAACGTCAACAACTTTGAATCTTTTCAACACATTGTAAATAGTCTAACCTTATTTCAAAATTGATTAACCTAGCACATTACCAAATCCTCCTTTTGCTGATGCGATGACTGTTTGGGCAGTATCTCTACATCATAATTTCCATAACAACCGAATGGACGGATTCTCAAACCAAAAACACAGAATTTATGCGTTTCAATAATCACTATATCAAATGCATCGATTCTAATTTATAGAGTGACTTGCTTCGCATCATTTCAATAAAATGCAAGAACGCCGACTATACAAAATGAATAACAACACCGTGTCACTGAATAGTTAACAATCACAATTTTTGCGTAAAAATAATATATTATATATATTTATATAATCATATTAATATTTATTGTTATCATTGACATTGCCGAAGCTCAAGTTTTCTTTAATGGAAAGTGAAAAATAGTCAATATGTATTAATCAATGAATTCTAAACTAATTTCAGTTAACGTTAAAATTTAAGAATTGAAAAGTTTTGATTATACGTCGTTTAATAAACCTTTTTAAAAAACTTCGATCAATAATGACAAGATAATTGGTATTCTGTTTCAAGTGTCTTCATTGTAATTTCAGATGCGAAACTTCTGACTGAACTAAATGATTTCAAATCAAGATACATTGTAGAAATAAATATTAAACAAATAAAAGTATTTTAAACGACAAAAGATATATACTAATATATAATAGATGAATTAGTATGTATATGTTCAGGATTTCGTGATCATTCACGAAAATTGCTGTTGACACATTAGGTCTTAATATAGTTTGACAAACAATAATTTAAACTCGACAAAATTTTCATTTTAAAAGATAAGTGATTATAATAGTTTAAATAAGCGTATTGACATATTGGATTAAAGCTATTTATTAACGATTTTAGATAAAAATTACTTCAGCATGAATCTTTTAAAAATAAGTGTTAAAGTCTATTCAATTCAGGTTTTACAGTATCGAAATTCTTAAACCTATTGCGAGATAATAGTTGCGATCAATTTCAACTTTAATTCACCTAATCATTTTAATCTTAGTGCTTTATATTCAGGTTTTAATTTACGACAATGAATGCATTTGTTAAACTAAGATCTTTAATTTTAATTACATTGATATAAAATTGTAGATACTTTCATTTAAGCATTTATATCGACTCGTTTTTTGTACATCAACCGATTTTGCCTCGGCCTGCCCACATCGGGTGTATAATAAAGGTGCTTCTCATATCGGTTTGGAGCAACAATGAACTATATATTTAGGAAATACCGTATATTAACAATGTTTCTCAAAAATAGGAAAATAATATGTATTAGTCCACTTTTGGGCTGCTCACGATCGAAGACGTTGTGACAAAATAATTTAAACTATTCATTCCAAAAATCAAAATTTAATTACTTGTCCGAACAAAAGCACACGTCTTTACAAGTTGCGGAGCTGATATTCAATTAATTCAATGTAAAATTGAATCGTGATTAACTTAGTAATTTAGCCACAACACTATTTTATCCAAATATCATGCGAAATGCCTTAAAAAAATTTTTAAAAAACCGAAATTCTTAATATGGTGTTAAACAGGCAATAATATGTTTCTTTTTAAATTATGATTTCTATATACAGTTAATTTTAAATTATTCGACATATACATCGAATCAAATGGTTACGTTATTCAATAAACTACTACTCTTAATTTTTACAAACTATTTCGAATATTACATTGTATGCGCTACTTTTTTTGGCTACAAATTTATACCTTTGGACCTTCTGAGTTTGTTCACAACACTAATTGTATTGTCGATTTGATCGTGGTGTGTATAATTTCAACGGTGTCCGTTCGAGAAGTACTGCGATGGCCTGCTTAAACTGTAACTAAATAAATCGTAGTTTTTAACCGTATACTTACTTCAAATACTTTTACAATAGTATAAATAAACCGTACTCAATTATGTAGTTTGAAATGCGGTTCCTGGTCCTGCGTCACTAGGTGTAATCTTTTGTGACAAGTTGCGGTTGATCTAACTTCCTCTACCTAAGGTGAACTTTTTAGATTCGGTTCCGTCCTGTACCTGGGGTTGCGTTATCTAATGTCCAGTGGTCTAATTCGGAGGCTCAGTCGAATAACACTCTGTATGTTTGAAGAAAATGTATATTGTATAACTTTAAACTCTGAGGCTTAAGCACAGATTACCTAGTCCGGACCAATACCGTTGAAGTGCGCGTTTCCAAAACGCGAGATCTTCTTGGGACAACAGGTCTTTCTTAAAATAAGCCACGGTGCTTAATGTTCTGAAGGCTTACTTAATCTATTTATCTACTAAATTATGTAACCGATTTATAAAGTTTAATCTTTTTAACTGGTACACTCAAGGGAGGATCCCTTATTAAATAATTGAACTACTAGTCGGAAACTTAGGTTTACTTAGGATTAAATATGTCTACGGTAGCCAATAAAATTTATTTGCAATAATTTTCGTTCACTAGTATCTTACATCGGATAGGTCGGACAACTAATTTATCTCTAACTATACACATTATGACAGGACACTGTATCTTTACAAACTTGTGTATGTAATTGTTTGTTGTACAAGTGATTGGTACAGCTGTTTTAAGATTCAGTTCGCAAAGACATGTAATTGATGGTTTCTGTTTTACGGATTTATATCGGAAATTTGGAGAAGGTTCGTAGTATTCGCACTATAACATCTGCACTGCAACTCAGGATATTTTTATTACGTATAAGTACGGCTACCTGGTTCTTAGGTGTACTTAAATATTGGTGAGTTAGAAAAGTACTGTCTATAGTGTATTTTGGTGCAATAACGATGCGGTATACTACAGTTCAAAGTGCATAATTATATTATGTAAACGTATAAATCGCAGAAGATAGGCGATAAAAGTAAGCTAAGATCTGTTTGATCTAAAAGGTAGTTTTTATAATCCTTGTTTGACTTGTGCTACGCCCAAAATTATTTAGGGTTGAGGTTTAGTGCCTATAATGTTGATTTATACTTTAAACTCTACTGTCTTAATAGTTCCATTTTATAGAATTTAACTTTAGAAGTTCAAAGTGGTTTTGCAGCTGCTTTTATCTGGCAAGATTAACGCAAAATTATTGTCTACGATCTAATACAGTCTGGGTGGGTAAACATGCAATGACGTGCGGCTGGGGCTTTTACTGGTTTCTTTGATCGCTGGACTATTTCGGGTGCTTCCTAATTTGCCTTTCCTTAGTTTATTAAAGTGTGATCTGTGCTTCGTTTTTCAGTGCTACCGTGAACGAAAGATGCACTTTATGCGATTTTATAAACCCCGTTCATGACTCAAAAATTGTGTACTGAAAAGATAATAACCTTAAGAAATTTACGTTAGCGTAGCTTACATTTGAAAAATTTTTATTATTTGTTGGTCAATATGCATGTAACTTAATGAAGGTATACTGTACATACATGATGGTCCCTCTAAATTTATTCATAAAACACTATGTACAGACCTGCCGTATCTTTATCAAACTGGTACCATTTATATGGATGTTCTTATTAAAATAATTGACATTAATGAAAAAATTGTACTTAAAAATTGACTGTGTGTCAAAAACATGGTAAATAGAACGGAATTGTTACAAATTTTGGGAATTTTATTTACGAATAATACCTAGATATGATCGTTTTCTCTACAACCTATACAATTGAGTGCGCTAAATGCGGATAATTTTAATTCTACTGTAAATTACGTACTTATAAGTCTGATATACTTCAGTTTCGTCACATATAAAACGTCTGAACTTAGAATTTGTATGTCTTGATCTCAATTTGGATTCATAACACGCTCGGTAGTATCATTCGAAAAGAGTTACAGCCTTGAGACATTTTTTACAAAACAAACTGCAATTTTTCAAATTAAACATTTAAGTTAATGAACTCAAAAATAACTTTTATGATGATCCATTGTGAAAACCCTGGTGTCCGCTAACCCTTTAAATGTAAAAATTAGAGTACATTGAGTAGGCTATATTTGATATTCCAATATCGGTAATGGACTTTTGACCCTTTAAAAATAGTTCTCAGAAATTGTTACGTTCACAACTGCAACCTCTGATATCGAAAGTTATCAATTGGTTTGGATTATTCAAATTTGTGACGTATATGATTTACAAATCAAACATTAAATAATACATTACTTTTATAGTTACTAGAGAGCTGTCAAACTTACAGCTCTTGAATAGAGTAGAAGCTTTTAGATTGTTTCCCTCCTCTCGATACCACTCACCTGGTCGTTGAGGTGTTTCTTACGCTAAACCCTGAAATTCCCATAAAGTACATCCTCGATCATTTCACCTTATTTCAGTGATACTCGTTGCCAACAACATCATTTACTCCTTCTTACACCTGACTTCAAATTTCTTAAACGGTTTTTGCCTTGACTCAATTGCCCAATGAATGATCGGAACAATATAAAATAATCTAAGTGTTAGTTTGATACCAATAGCTAGCCCAATTCATCTTCTTCAAAAGAACCGAAACCTCTATGCCAAACCTTACCAGGAAACTTAGCATTCAAGAGCTATCTTTGCATGTACACTTCTCGATTGATCCTAACAAACGATTGCTTCAAAAGCTTTCAGTAACCACGAATACCTGTAAAAATCTTTATGTTAAAATTGGTTTACCAGTGCTTATGAAGTGTGGAAGTTTTAGCGATTAATAAGCTACACAAATTAAGTTGCTTTCAATGAGTTGTATTAATGGAAATAGTCACTTAAAAAAAGTGGAATGAATTATCTTGTGTATGATACTGCGATAATAGTACCCATTGTACTAAATTTGCGTTTCAAGCTTGTTTAGCACATCCAGAGCTCATAGATGGACATCTTTGGTAAAATCATTCTCTTTCATGACAGCTATTTACAATTTTACAGCTAATGTGAATGGTAATTTGAATAAAAACTTTGTCTAGCTCACTTGATAAAATTATGTTATACGTGTAAAGTCTGATTGGTGAACCATCATTGATTTTAAAGACGACATTTATCAACTTCTGTCAATCCTAACCATGTTGACTTCGTATACTACAAGTGGAATTTCACAACGCGCTCGGAACATCATTCTTAATAAGTTTTAGCATCACTAATAACAGGTTTTGTAATACGAAATTTGTTAATCAAAGTTAAATATTTACATCATAATAGTTATCTTTAACAATAATATCTTGGACATCTTTTCATGTACTGCTGACCTATGAAAGTTTAATGTTTTGGATCTCTGTATTGCCTCCCGTTCGTTAATGTACATAATTAACCGGTCAATTGTTAGATACTTTGGATATTATTCTCAATTGCCTGTGATACAATAGACTTTTAAAAATAAATGATTCAAAATTAACTTGGAATCTGTTAAGGTTCACAGCATTTGTTACAAACAAACTTCTCGATGTATATCGGAGCAATTGAATCAATTGTTTATGATTACTTCTTCAAAACTTGGTGAAATTTATTGTTTTTTACAAGCACAAAATTCGATCTCTTTACGGAAACTAACCAAATACAGTATTAATTTACAATTACGTAAAAATGCTTCAATCTTATTTTACCAGACATCTTTGGATAAGATAAACTCAAAGACTGGCAAGTGTCTAAGTGTACCTAACCCAAATGAAAACATACACAAAACAATTCAATCTATGGACAGTACATTATCTTGACCTTCAATTGCCCTAGGATTACTTTTATGAATTTTAAAAATAGTCTATTGAAACCTACAACTATGCAATTAATTATTAACTGTTCATTACAAACTTACTATTGAATTGGAAAATATGTAATTTCGGTAAAACATTTGGTCGTTTTAGAGCTTATCATGAGGTATTTAAGTCGGAAATATGTCAAAATTCACTTACTCTTAAGTATATTCGGCTTCTTCAAATCACATCGATACTTCATCTCTTAGAGGAAGAAACTAATTAATTTCCTCTACTAAACAGCTCAATTCCTCATACAGAGTTGCAACGGTTAAATTATGAACGTTATGGCTTTGTCTATATTGTTGCATGTCTCATCCAGTTGTTGAGTTTACTAAAAACTTAAAGTTTATTCCTGTTTCTTTTACCTTTTAGTGTGTTAAAATGGTTATGCACCGTGTAATGAATAGCTGTAGTAAAGGAACTGTAAAACGAACAACGAAAGTACAGTTCAATTCATTGCTCCAGAATTGTCATACATAGGAATAACAGTTGGTACGTGGGAAAAGGGCGTAATGAAGGATAGAAATTATCTTTTGGTATATACTTTTTATGATCTCAAGTTATAACTTTTCATTTGACTGATAAGAAGGCCTGAATTTTTATTTCAATCTCGTTTTGAAGACTGCATATATTGGTAAACTATTACGTCGTTGAACTGGATAACATTTCTTTATTTATTCATTACATAATTTTAAATAAATACATCTTGTATGGTCAGTAGAGCTCACAATTTTTTTTTGAGAACACTTTGCATTATGTGAAAATTATTGTTCCATTGCAGAATAAACTGAGAAATTTTGAGTCAACCTTTACTTTCACCGTTTTTATAAACATGGTTTTAAGTGGCCAATTCATTTTACGATCATAAAGATGAAAGTTAAATAAATCATTGAAGACTTCCAACAGTTTCTCACATCGGTAAAAAAACTTGTCACACACTTTTTTTTCCTGGTTCACAAGGTACAAATATAATCTCAGGTGAATACCATAGCTTTCCCTTTAAGAAGTTTTTGTTTGAGTATTACTTGCCCCTCTGAATGCCTCAACTGTTTTTCACTGGTTACCAAACCTAAAACTGCCAACTTACGTTTGAATGAGTTGACTTGATTAACTCCGTTCAGTATCTTTTTGATATGAGTCTCTTGATTAAGACTCTTTCCAGTAGCAACTTTTTTGACTATACATAGCTTCTTCCTTTGTCAATTCCAAATAATAAGCTTTTGTTTATTTTTCACCTCCTGCCATTTTCCAAATGTAGCCAATTTTCACTCTTTTCTTACAAAAACAATACTTTTATTCTTCAGAAATGACATCCCTATTTAAATTACAGTTATAAATTTACCTTCGAGGGCTAAATTTTTTTCACGAACCCTCGCCTATCTAACAAAGCAACTTTAAAGAAAGATACGGACGTCGCTCAAATTTCTATTTAACCAAAAGGCCCAAAATTTTATCAACTAAATTTTACCGCCGACTAAAGTTACCACTAGTTTAAACAGTACACAAAACTTGGGAATAACGCGGGTTACCAGTTTTCCACCTACGTGAATAAAAGTCTTATTTACACACTGCACCAGAAGCTTTACAAAGCAAAAAAAATGACTAAGCGCCCACAAACTAATTAATATTCGAGATAGAACTTTATTGTCTAAAGCTAGTCCTAAAATTTGAAAAAGACTAATTCCCATTACAATTCGTCCGTAATTTTTTTTTGAATATTCAGAATAACATGTCCTTGTATACAGAATATCCAAATATCACAAGGACTATCAAATTGCGATTTTTATACTTAACATTTTACTAAATATTTTCGACCACCTAGAAACTTATCCGGTGTTGGCCGGAACCGGCACAGTCCTTTATGACTATTTTTGTGAATCTTTATGTTCTATTTTTTGAACGAAATAGGATTTTTACTCAACCTAAATAATGTGCTAAAAAGTATGATCTCTTTTTCAAAGTAAAAGCCTCTTTGGCAAGTTTTGTAAATGGCAAACGTTGTATGAAAAACAGAAATCCGAAAATAAGGATTTGGCCAATACCAAATTGGTGGTAGTATATGTAGGCATGTATGAAAGGAAGTTGTAAGTGCTGTTAATGTAGGTTAGATAGTGTATTTGGTATATGTGTTTATTTTTATGATTTGTAAGTAATCTTTTATTGTGATGTAGGGGAATGGGGAGAGAGAGCTCTGTGTCGCTCGGTTTTGTTCTAGTGTTTACCTTGTGTAAAGCGTCCCTTCTGTTGTTGTCTAAACTTGTTTGTATTGTACTGACTTGACTATGTTGTTAAAATTAGTTTGTTGCCGCGTGGTATTTTATTAGAGTCAATTCGTGATTGTTTTGTAGTTTATGCGATTGTTAAAGCTGGATTTTTTATGTTTTGATTTGTTTTATTTAAACGGGTTTTACAATGTGGTATTAGTTTGTATAGTGATTTAATTTGTCACGTTATTGTCTTTGAAAATATTCAGTGTGGTCAATCTCCTTTTAACGTGAATGTAACGCTGAACCTAATAGAAAGTTTGACAGTTTTACGGATCTTTATACGCTCTCTCCATATACCGTTTAAGCTACCATTTAGCATATTACAACACCTGCAGTGTGAGTCCGTATTTTCAGCACCTCTGCATTCCTATTTTTACATATACCTACGTGTCAGTCCGTATTCGGTGAACCCACTGCATACCTAATTATTTAAACACGCTAATACGCATAGGAAATGTAAAAATTTACCCTCTTTATGACGTCATTGTAGGACATAAATTTATATATTTCTAGGTATTAGTAAACAAACAAACACTTCGGTGAAATTGTAATAGAGAGACCGCTATGATTTGAACAATACACTATTCGACGATAGGTCTATAATGCACAACAAACACTTTCGAAATTGCTATGGATCTAGTTAATTACTCCTGAACTGTGGTCATACAATGTGAATGTACGGTTTAGCGACTATTTAAAATGTGTCGTAGGTAATATTTATTAGGATTCCGTTTTGGTCATAAAGATTGCATAATTGTTATCATTAAATTATTGTTAGATTTTCTTTTAATCCCCATCTACAGATTGTGGTCCTCTACCTAGTGTTGAAAATTCATATGAATATATTTTAAAATGAAATTGCTTTAAAAATAGAACTGATGTACCTTAACCTCCAATCTGATTAACGGTGCAAGCTCACCAGCCACCCACCTAGTAATTATATGCCCAATAAGGAATGTCGGCTTTTCACTTTATTTACCTTTTAATACGTATCATTTACATGCAGGACGTATATTTTCACCCGTATTTAAATATGCAGTCACCAACGTGTCGCAGATCCATATTTTCAACCCTTAATTATGGGTACATAATTAAATGCGTAGTGAGTCGCGTCAAGGTAATCAGCTACCAAATTAATCTGCATGTACAACAAAATTTTACATATCACCTACGTGTGAGTAACAAAGTATTTTTTCATCATTTTCCACTAGTTTAATGTCCACCTATGGGTCGTATTTTAGCCTTGGGACGCATAGGAGGTGTATGGTCTGGGTCACCCCTAGGGGTTATGACGCATGTATCGGACATTGTATTCTTAAATTGTCTCCTCTGAAGTTAGCTTTACAAAAAGAACACTAACCACAAGCACGAGCACGAGCACAAGCATAAACTAGCATTTTAACAATTACAAGCCCATTAGAATTCTAGCACATGCACAATAAACAAGCACATGGTATTGCATAACACAAGCACAATTACAAGAACCAGTATGTGCGTCAAGTACAATGAATGCACAGGAACAAGCGACTATTTAACACATGTGTTTATCAACATTTATTAGCATTCACGTTTTTAGTCAAACAAGAGCATTGCATAATTGTTATCATTACAATTATTGTTAGATTTTCTTTTAATCCGAAACACATCTACACGAAATTGATGAAGTCCTCTACACTGAATAATCGTAAAATTCGAATATGAATATATTTTAAAATGAAAATTGCTTTAAACACGATAACGAAATATGTAATTAACTAATTGATTAACCTGAACTTCAGCAACACGAAATTCAACACGAAAATTAAGGAATGTCGCTTTTATTTCATTTACACTTATTAATTCAAACGATATCGAATTTACATGCAAATAGAATTTTACGTTTTAAATATCGAGTCACAATGTCGCAATCCGAAAATTGAACTTTAATTCATGAGCGAATAACGAAAATCGAATACGTTGAACGCTCAAGAAATTCACTACCAAATTAATCTCAAATGTACAACAAGAAACTTTCCAAATATCGAAAATAATGTATAACGAAAGTATTTTTATAATGACCATTTTCGATAGTTTAATGTAAACGAAAATGGGTCGTATTTAGACCTTGGGAATCGAAAATTGTCTGGGTCAGACAGAAAACGAAAATCGTCAAACACGAATATCGGAGATTGTATTCGTAAATTGTCATCACTGTAGAATCGTTAGCTTTACGAAAACGAACGAAACATTCAACCACAAACGAAACGAAATTCGCACAAGCATAAAACAATGAAGGAACCGAAATTACAACACGAAAAATCCAAGCACGAAATGCACAAACACAATTGCAACAGAGAATCGTAAACACAAGCACAAGCACAAGAATCTCATACGAGCAAACAAGCACAAACACAAGCTACAGGACACAAGCACAATCACAAGCAAAGCACAAATACAAGCACAAGCAAGACAATACACAAGACAATCGCACAAACACAAGCACAGGAACAATACACAAGCACAACGAATCAGCACGAAAAAAAACACAGAATCAGCAAACACGAAAAATCGAAAACGAAAATTGACACAACACGAATAAAGCATAACGCAACACAAAATTCGCAAAACGAAAAATGAAAACGAAAATTCGCAAACACGAAAATGAAAACGAAAATTCGCAAACACGAAAATCGTAAAACGAAAATCGAAACACGAAAATTCGCAAACACGAAAAATGAAAAACGAAAATTACAAAAAAATGAAACAAATCAAAAAAAAAATGAAACGAAAAATTCGCAAACACGAAAATGTAAACAAATACGAAACAAATTCGCAAACACGAAAACGAACACACAAATCACAAAAGCACGAAAATCTGCAAACACGAAAATAACAAACACAAAATTCCAAACACAGAATACAACGAACAAGCACAACACGAAGACAACAGCACAAGCAACAATACAAGAACAATAACATCACAAACACAGCTACGAACAAACACAACACAAGAAACACGAAAATCAGCAAACACGAAAATACAAACGAAAATCGAAAACAAATTTCAAATACGAAAAAGCGAAAACGAAAATTCGAAAACACGAAAAATTCGCAAACAACGAAACAAAACACGAAAAATCGCAAAACACGAAAACGAAATGAATCGTCAAACACGAATTAAACTGAAATATTTCTTGTTATTTATATTCGTCTAAACACGAAAATCGTGAACACGATAAATTTAATTCCGGCTAAGAACTATTCTAATTTAGCATAGCATAACACATGAAAACCGAAAATTCACACAAGAATGAGAACGAAATTCGAAGACAGTAAAAAATCGCAAGCACGAAAATGAAACAGCAAGAACGAGAAATGAAACATACAAATTCACAATCGAAAATTCTCAAACACGCTTAGAATAACACATTCATCACTCTGAGCATAAACCAAGCACATTGCAGAGCAATAACTAAAGCACATGTAAGAATACAGCACTGCGTCAAACTACAAGCTACAGAACAAAATCAAGCACAAGATTTCAGTCATTCGAGTCAAGAAAATCAGGAAAACATTACCTGATCTAATTCATTCAATGCACAATCTCAGTAAGCATTATTAGCGTTCAAGTTCAAAGTGATTAATTCGTATAAAAATGAATTGAAATTTCGTATGTTATTCATTTGTAATTGAAACAAATTTTCGATTTTCTGAACTATCGTATTCTGAAATCGTTTAGTTTGTTATTACAGTAAAGCTTTCGCTAATAATTACGAGAAATTTGCAAAAAAAAGTGATAGAAATTCGTAGTTATCGTTATTTCGTGTTTTGTTTATATGTATTCGCTTCGTGTTTGTGAATTTGTACATTGTTTGATTTCTGTGTTTGTAATTTGTTCATTACGTTTGTCTGTATACGTGCTCGATTGTTTCGTGTTACGATGTTTCGTTTGCATGCTTGTCGCATTTGCGATTTTAGTTTTCTATTATTTGTCTTGTGCTTGAGTATTCTTTAGCGTTTTGTTGAGTACTGTTCTACGTAGTTTGAGAATTTTCGTGTTTGTGAATTTGATGTTTACGATTCGTTTTGAATTTTCGTTTTCGTTTCAGTGTTTGCGAATTTTCGTTTTCCGTGTTTGCGAATTTTCGTTTTCATTTTCGTTTTGCGAATTTTCGTTTTCATTTTATTTCTGTGCGAATTATTCGTTTTCATTTTACGTGTTTCGATTTTCGTGTTTTCGAATTTTCGATTTTCAAGTTTTCGATGAAATTTGCGAATTTTCGATTTTCTTGCAATTTTCGTTATTCAAAATTTTCCTGTTTGCGATTATTCGTGTTTCGAATTTTCGTTTTCGTTTTCGTGTTTGCGATTTATCGTTTTCGTGTTTGACGAATGTTTGTCATTTTAAGTTTGCATTTCGTCGCTTGTGCTTTTCTGTGTATTGTGTCGATTTTGTTTGATTCGATTGTTCGTTTTTCGTTTTACATTTGTTCGTGTTTGTGTTGACGTCGTCGAGATTTTCGTTGTCTGTGTTTGTGTTTGGATTTTCGTTTTGATGTGGTTTTGGGTGTAGACTTGTTCGCTTGTGCTTGTTTTGATTGTGTTGTGTTATTTGTGTTTGATGCTTTTCCGTTTTGTTTTGTGCATTTGTGTTTTGCGATTCTCTCGTTTGTGCATGTCTTCGTATCCTGTCTCGTATTTCGATGCATGGCTGATTCTATGGCTTAAATTTGTATTCTTGATAGTTTCTGTTGTATGTTGTTTAGTGTTCTGTGTATTTATAGTACTTCAAGGCAATTGAGACAATTGTCCGATTATGTAACAACCTTAGTTGCCATGTAAATCGATCGTTTAGTAAAATAAATACAAATGGACATCTAATTTTGCGAAATGCATTATAAAGATGCTTTCGTGTATAATGCTAGTTTTAGATATTAAGTTTTTAAGTATGTCAGAGATATTTGAGTATTACCTTCGATAGTTTGAATTATACCCATAATGTAAGCAAAGGTATCTCTACATTTCTGTATGTTAAAAGCTAAAATCTATTGCATGTAAATATCGATTAAAAGTAATAATCAAAGCAATTCTATTTTGAAATATATTTAACGGTTAATAATTAGTTGAATTTACACATTTTATTCGAATTTTTAACATTTTGCGAATATTATAGATTATTCAATAATTTCAAAGTTTGATTGTCTTAGACAATTCTGTAGTGGATTAAATAAAATCAAAGATAATTAATTAACGATTATGCATTCGTTTTGCAAAACGAATCTAATTAATATAATAATCACATTTTAATATTGTCGTAACGATAATTACGTATTGTGACAAACATGGTAATCTATCGATTATGCATGTACATTACTGTTGTATCATTGTCTGTTGAATATATGGATTTTAAATCAAACGTTACGTTATTGTACCTTGAATTAGTTCGTTCTGATTAATCAGAAAATATTAAAGTTATGTACATGTTTCGATAATGTGAAACTCCTAATCGTAACGATAATAAACTAATGTAAATGCATGTAAATTACTGTACTGTAGTGTGTATTGTAACAATACATTAGCGTTGACTATCTACTGTGTATAATTGATAAATGTATTTGTAATAAATTACATTTGATGTATATCAAGCTGTGCTTGTAGTATGTGCACCGATAGTTAAATAGTGCTTGTAGCTATGTATCTATACTTGAATGTATAAGTATGTAGCATAAATCAATGGTACTGTGCATTTTAATAATGATTCTATCTTAGCATAGTTATAGCTTGATGTTGGTTTAAGTGTTTTGTAAAAGCTAAATTACCACTAGGAAACATATTACTATAGATTAAGTTACAATCAAATTACAAATACATCTGACCAACCTTAGTAACTGTACCTACTAATACGTATTCCAAAGCTTACAAATATCGTTTAAACATACGATGTACTAATGGACATTAAATATGAGAAAAATTCACTTATAAGATTATTAATTTAACTTGATAATACATTATTAGCTAATAGAGTAATTCATTAGTTGATACAATTGAGTATTAAGGTATTGGTCAGTGAGTACTTCATTTTTGAGCTGTAGAACTAGATTTATATTATACCCTAATAGCAATGTCTTAAGATGTACTTATCATATGTCATCATAATTTAAACTTTAAATATTAACTAATTCATGATAATATTACTATTAACAAGTAAATTAATTATATAAGCTGACTTCTTAATTTTCATAATATTGCTTAACTAGGAATTATCATTAATGTACACTTTATTATTACAAGTCATTATCATTTACAATTTACATTTAACATATGACTATTTTTCTAATACAGTGAGACGCAAATATAATGCATATTAAAGAAAAATTAATTATATTAATTTAATTAATATCAACATTAGCTGACTTACAGTCTATTATTCGACTAATTATATCGAATTGATACCTATGTCCTAACATTCGATAATACACATCTTAATTAACATCAAACTTAACTGTATTACATTGATAACTAATTTTAAAGTCTTAATATCACATACATTATAATTAACTTAGCGATTAATTAAATTTATATAGTACTTCAATCCATATAATAACATTATACTTTACATTAATGTAGAATATCTTATTACCTTAAATTGATATAAATTAATATCTATTAAACATTAATACTAAATTTAGATTATAATATAAACTCTATGTGTAACATTCAACGTTAATCTATACTGTAATGTATAATCAAGAATTAATACTAGTCATATAGAACTAATTAAGAGTACCTTACTTAAATATTTTAGAACATTACTAACAACTGGTTCAATAATTAAGTCATCTTAGCTACGAATAACTCTAAACTTATAACTATATATCACTAATATGTATCACAATCAAGCATTATATCTACTAATCTATTAAGAATTTACTGAAATAACTCATATATATATTGTACATACATAATTTATTTATAAACTTTAATAGACTCATTCATCTAGCTTAACTCGTTATATCCAACGTGAATGAATATTACATAATTTCTACACTTAAATCTACAGTATTCAAACTAGCAACTTAGCCAGTTATAACATTTAACGATAATTCATTAAGTTCATTCTCTACGACATCACCTTTCACAGTTACATGACATTAAACTTACATATACTCTGATTCCGAAATTAACTATTCTAGCTTAAATGGTAACTTCGATTTAATGAACATTAATTTACCAATTATCTCAAAACACTTCAGATTCTAAATACTTTCTTTAATTAATTAATCTGACATATCGTTTACGACATACATCTCAAACTACTCTAATCTCTAATCCGAATTTAATATTTGAGCTCAAATCAAATTTCATAGCTTGATCATTACATTTATCATTCAACGTTTATAACATTCATTCAATGTCATTAATGTTCACATTCAAAATGTATTAACCATCAATGATCTAGACCACTTTCAAGGCCTTTAGAACGCAAACTATTCCAAGATCTCATTAATTTACTAATCAAATGCCAATTTTCACTATAGTTTAAATATAGAAGAATTATCATCAATTACATTCATTTAACAATTTAACTTTGATTAACATCTAGCAGTCTAACTACAACACTTATTTATCGCTACTATTTACGCTAGCTTGTCAACTTTATGTGCTATTAGTCGAATCCTAGTTTCCTACCAGTGCTAACCTAATACCTGTAACATTAATACATTTCTTGATATTCTTACTAACCTTATTCAATAGAATACACATAATTTCAACTATTAATTTAATATTTTAATAATTAGCAATATGATCATAAATTCAATTTACTATCTTTAAATCAAGTCTAATAAATAAACTTAGCTCAAATAATTCTAAATATATACGACAGTCGATATTAGTAAATAATAATTTTTAATTCTATAATTCGATAATTATGTATGAATAGTACATTCACAAACTCGATTCTAATCTAAATAGAATTTAAGCTTACAACGCTATCATATCCAATGGTATCACAAATTTCAATGAGCAATTTAAAATTTTATAATTATGACCAATAATGCAGAAATCTATTTATCAAACGATATACCATTGAATATTTATCATAAGTTTAAAAGTAAATTGAAATAAATTATATTAATTAAATATTTTAATCATAAGATTTAACTAGTATTACTTTACTTTAACGTATTTTGAGTGTGTGTGTGTGTGTGTGTGTGTGTGTGTGTGTGTGTGTGGTGTGTGTGCGTGTGCGTGTGCGTGTGCGTGTGCGTGCGTGAGCGTGAGTGTGTGTGTGGTGTGAGTGTGTGAGTGTGTTGAGTGTGTGTGGTGTGTGGGTGTGTGGGTGTGTGAGTGTGTGAGTGTGTGGTGTGTGCGTGAGCGTGTGTGATGTGTGTGTGAGTGTGTGAGTGTGTGGTGTGTGTGTGTGTGTGTGTGAGTGTGTGAGTGTGTGTGTGTGGGTGTGTGGAGTGTGTGAGTGTGTGTGTGTGTGTGTGTGTGTGTGTGTGAGTGTGTGTGTGTCTAGGTTTGTGTGTGTATGTGTGTATGTGTGTGTATGTGAGTGTGTGTGTTGTGTATGTGTGTTGTTGTGTATGTGTGTGTGTGGGTGTGTGTGTGTAGGTGTGGGTGTGTGCGTGTGCATGTGTGAGTGTGTGTGTACGTGTGAGTGTGTGAGAGTGTGTGTGTGTCTGCGTGTTTGTATGTGTGAGTGGGTGTGCGCGCGTGTGTTTATCTAAATGTCTGTGTGTGTGTGTGTGTGTCGTGTGTGTGTATGTGTGTATGGTTGTGTGTATGTGTGTGTGAGTGCGTGTGTGTCTATGTGTGTGTGTACGTATGTGTATGTGTGTTATTGTCTGTGTGTGTGTGTGTGGGTGTGGGTGTAGGTGTGTGTAAGTGTGTGTGGGTGCGTGCGTGCCAGTGTGTGTACTTGCGTGCGTGCGTGGGTGTGTGTTTGTGTGTGTATCCACGATAGCTTTAAAACTACAACGTATACACTTAAATTTCCTCAAAACAACCAAATCTGTAACCAACGGTATCAGGAAAGATTACCACTTCTCAGTTTGTGATCATTAACAGAAAAGTGGAAAGAATAGAATAAAGGAAAACCTTTAAGTATTTACTAAAGCAAATTTGGAATCTTTGGTACCTATCTACCGTAATGCGGAGTATTTTATTGTAGGGACTCGCTGAACTGCTTAACAGAAGAAATTACTTCATTTTTAGGCCGAAACAGTGCAGTGTGAATCGCTGGCTTCCAGGGCGCGATCATGATTTACCGCCCTGAAGAGGGAGGTGAAAATAAAAATAAAATTTATTGTCACTGAAATGGGATGTCAACCAAGTTTATTGATTGATTCATGCAGGCAACGCACTGAACTTTTGGATTCACAAACATGATTCGTGCAGAATCCGCGGCAATTCTGCTTCACGAGACCGTCTTTGTCAATCTTTCCAAGAATCATTTTGTCGTGCTTTCAGAATGTTTGCTTTTGGTCTCAGTAAAATGGACAAATGTTTCTACCATGTTTATCAAATACGTCTCGTTAGAAATATTCCAGAGTCGTAATCGGAATATTCTTTATTTACTTTAAGGTATTTTGAGTTAGTTCTCCTATAAATACATTACTTTTACCTATACCGTTAATATTATTTTTCTCAGCCACCGTAAGGAAAGCATATTCGAGTGCCCGAGTGGATTGGGAACTGCCTGGAGTGTCCGTGCCAAGCAGCGTCCGTTTAATTTTTTTTTTTGTTCAAATTGAGTAATCTGTTTATTTTTTGTTTTGTTTGAACAGAGTGGAGTGATGGGAATTGTTTTACCTTCCAATCTACAAATACAAATGTAGGTACAGAAGGTTATGCAATCGACTTCTTTTTCAGTAACGTAAAACGACCTCCGTTTGGCAATGTTTTGTCAATATCGGCCATAACGTCTGTGTGTATGTGTGGATGTATCCACGACAACTCCAGAACGACAACACGGATGTTCTCCAAATTTTGTTTTTAAGCTTGTTTTCATTTATCGTATAGCTGATTAGATTTTGGGGAAAAATTCTACGGTGAGAGGAGGGGGTTAGGAGCAGTTTTTGGTTTTTAATCAGTTATTTCTGAAACAGTTGTATATTTCAAAGACCTAAACATACCAACATATAGACCTTAAACGTATTTAATTAATACAATTCTGGTCAATTTTTTGATATGGCGCATAATTTAGCGGCAAAAAATTCCTAAAGCACAATTTAAGTGTTAGTTCACATTTTTACCTCACAATATGAAAGTATTGGGAGGTATTGTAATCGGTCGTCGAAATTTCGAGTGCAGCACTTTAGTTTTTGTGAATTATCGCAAAATAGAAAATAGATAGAAATTAGATCAGCGTATTATTAAAGAGGATTAAATTTCCTTTAAAATGAGCTACCATACTTAAACATTGCTTTACGGTAAGTTGGAAAAAAATAGGTTCAAACATGAAAATTTCAAAATGCATGAGTAGAAGTGGGGCACCATCCCCTCCATTTTTTACGCCACAAGCCCCGCCCCTGGGACACCTTCCCCTCCACTTTTGTACTCGCTCACGTGGGAGGCGTATATTTGGAGGGTGGGGTCGGCTTCTTTTTGAGGACCATTTTCAACCCTTGGGCTGAGTTGAGCCCCTAATTTGGTTGTATTAAGAGCCTTTTTGGGTGTACACCCCTTGGAGGTTGGGCAATTGCGCACACATGCAGTGTTCTATTGGAGGGTGTAAGGCTAGGCCACGCCCCACTTTTAGCTGATTGGTCTTGCGTGCACCCGCCTCCCTGGCTTCTGATTGGTCCTTAGCCCACTACTCAGCCGCTGTGCTCTGATTGGAGGACTAAGTCTCTGCATTCTGATTGATTATGGCGGGAAATTTGAAAATGTTTTTTAGTAATAAAGAGGTTCTTGTAAGATAGGTGTAGGAACTATGACTGGGACCTGGTCCTGCGCTGGAAATTTGAAATTGTTTTTAATAATAAAGAGGTTCTTGTAAGACAAGTGTAGGAACTACCATGTAGGTCTTTAAAACTTGTTCTCGGGCCTTCGCCCCCTGTCGCGACCCCCTGGTTGGTAATGGTATGAGGCCCTAACCTTATATAGAGCGATAGCGCTCACAAAGATAATCCAATCGTCATTAAATTTGGTACCCGTTTTGGATCCATGAGTAGACGGAACGATGAACTTTTGAGCGAAATCTGCCCAGTCAAAATGAAATTCCTGATTTCGACTATTATAGAGTGTTGTAAAGATCCAGCGTCCTTTACGCATGTTTTTTAGAATTAAATAAATTATTCGCGGACCACCCTATATTTCAAATTACAAAAAGATTGCGCGATATTGCACCATAAATAATTCATTAATCACCGCTGACGTGGATTTCTAAAAACCAGTAAGTTTTTACACGTCAGAGCAATTTAAACCAATCCAATACCGGCATACCCCACAACGGTAGCCACGAAGCCGCCCACAGATGCACCTTTATAAACCCGCGACGCGCTGCAGAAAAGAATATAATATATAGTACATAGTAGATAGAAGATAGAATAGAAGAGATTTCAAGGGAATTCAATTGGATGCACTTTGCTTCGTTCATTCATCCGTAACGTACGTGAAATACCTGCTCGATCGTAACCGAGACCGCTACGCCGTTCCTGATATCCAGTAGCCGCCAGTACCGATTGCTTCTTGTAATCACCGACCTGTTAATCGCCACCGCGGAGTCCATCGCGATCGTGTGATAACGCGCACCACCTTGCGCCGGGCGACCTAAAGTTTGTTACCGAACTGCAATTAAAAGACACGTTAAGTTGTAGAGTTATATAATCTAACAATTTACAACAAATCACTACAGAACGTAAATAACGACGGGCTTAGTCTCCAGGAGTTATAACGTTAACATTACACAACCACATACAGAAAGAATGTAACGCAGGGTAGATCCCGACGTCACTCGCAAACACCTGAGGGTGAAGGTTTGATATAGGGCTGTAAAGACCTACGACCTTTTCTTAGTTAAACAGGTTATACAGGCAGCTGCCTACAGTCTACTGTTGGAGCTAAGGCCCCCGCTTACTACACATACCTACACCGCCTACAGGCAAACAGAATACGGTGTCTTTAATCTCAGGAGAATACACAAGAAACCCGTTGCATAAATTTCTATTAAGAATAAATATCGTGAAATACCTAGTGCGAAACCGTTCTTAAATAAATTAGAATACCGCCGGAAATTAAAACATTAGATAACCTGTAAATTATCTAATATTAACCTGTAGTAAATAATAAAAATACGACCGCGTGTATATTACGATTTACCTTAGTAAAAGGATAAATTTAAAAATATTCATTTTAGTATAGCATTTTCAATAGCGAGTATTTCGTTTACTTTATAATTTGTATATAATTGAAGTTAGATGCGCCGTTAGGACTTAATCCAGTTGTTTAAATCGTCGAAACGCTTTTTGAGAACAAAACGCGTTCTCAAACCGGTTCTAAAAATATAATTATAGTCTAGAGATCTCGCCCTTGTTTTACGCGAATCTTCCGCGTGTATTTCTTCATTGGAGTATGACATACGGGCTTCAGCGCTCCAGAGCGACTGAGGAGTATAAACATACAGTGCGTATAAGCGGGGACAAGTATTGATTTTCTCCCGTGACCTAGAAACAACTCGAGTTCATTGCGCTGGCGCTTCCGACCCAGATCTATTAAGCCTACCGCATGCGCTTCTGTAAGACAGGACCGTAATTTGAATATTAAGAATAAATTCCATTCATATTCAAACGCGAGTTGGAAAAACTAGATAGGGAATAGATTAAGATATATATATATATATATATATATATATATAATTTATAACTAAATTAATTTATTTAATTATTGGATTAATTAATTTAGATTAATATTTAAGTGAGATTAAAGAATTAATTTAATAAATTTATATTAATTTTAAGCATATTAATAGGTTTTAACAGAAATTAAAATTTCATTAAGTTATATATAATTTATTTAGAATATTCGAATACTTTATAAAATTTATATAATTTAAACAAAACAAGATTAGATATTAGAAAAATTATTTGTACATTATAATATATTGTAATTGTAGCTAGGCTTTAATGTAAATTTAAAAGAATATGTGAATATAAAAAATTCAAACCTAATTAACATAGAATTAATTTTAAATAATATTTAAATTTTAATTAAGCATTAAAATAGTTTTGATACTTTAGTTTAAATATTTATTAAATTTTGAAAAATTATTAGAGTTTTTTAATTTTGATTTTATAAGTTCTACATTAACCAATTTGAAATAGATATTTAAAATTTTTCTAAATTAAAATTTAATTGATTCAAAAAAAATAATTAGGATTTAAATTCTAAGTAAAATTATGAATTTGTAATTAATTTAATAAATTTAATTAAAAATTGATTATTGAAAATGTTTTAGGATTTCATCAAATTTTAGTATATTACTTTAAGTTTATTGTAAGAAAATTATGTAAATTCATTTTATCAAATTTTATTAGACAGATAGAATACATTATTGCTATAATAATTGAACACAGGTAAATAAATTAAATTATAGGAATTCATCTGTATATTAAACAAATGTAAAACATTAATGAAAAAGTTTAATTTTATATTTAATCATGAAATAAATATATTTAGAATAAATAAATTATAATGTAATGACAAATAATAATAATTCGAAAATAATTTATATTAATAATTATTAATATTGTAAATTATATTGATATAATTTAATTTTACACATAATTAAAATACATTTATTATCAATTGAGATATATTCGACATTTAAAAAAAATCATTTAATAATAAAATATATATAACAATTATTACAATATTACCAAATATATATATATATATATATATATATATATATATATATATATATATAATTTGTAATGGCTAAATATTTATTTAATTAAATTTGAGGGAAATAAAATATATTTAGTTGGTTAATAAATTTAAATGTTGAGATGTTAATTATATAATTAATGGATTAACTGTGCACCGGACTAGCTCAATCTCAATTTGGGGATAGGGATCAAATGTATTTAGTTTGGAAAATTAAATTTATATTTAATCTGAATGTGTGTATATGATTTACACTTTATAAAATTATTACAAATGTATAAGAATTATTCTGAATATAATTTACTTCCAACGCATGCGTTGTAATGTAATTGAATGAATTTAATAATGTCAAAATTGTCAAATAAAAATTTAGAAATTAACTGTTTACGTCCACAAAGAAAATAATTTAAAATTTTGTTTGCTTTACAGGTATTTATACAAGTAATTGTTTGAAATTCTATACCAATACATGTACCTAATAAATATTAATTTGCAGGAAATTTACCAAATAAATGTCCACAATAAATAGGGTTATATAAAAAATGTGACTCACATATACTGTCCTCAATGCAAATTGATGTCTTCGAGTAGTTCCAAATTGATGCAGACACTTTCCACTCGATTCTAGCTGTTACCATACACCCATATGCAGCTGACCAGTACTAGGATTGTCGATGACACCAACTTCCAAAAGCTAATGATGTTTTCTTTCCAAATCGGCAACACTCCAGTCACTTATTTTAATTTGGTAAAATTTTTTTATTTAAATAAATTAAAACTTAATGATTGGTATCGTTTAAAAAGAAATGTTTAAATGTCCAAAATTTTGTTATTATATCACTTTTATTTTTTAGATGCCAGATCAAATTTGTTTTATTTAGAAGAAATTGTACCCAGAAATAAAACACAAATAACCAAATAAATGTGATTTTAATTTGGTAGAACGGAATTAAATCAAATATGATAACACGAAAACTCTTAACAAATTCGTAACACAAATTAACTCGTACAATATTTTCCGAAAACTAGCAGGTATCGGAGACCGAACTATTTTATTTTAATCGCCGGTATAAAAACAATTGCTCTCGAATTATTTTCTTGTAAATTATAACTTTCTTTACGATGATTAAATTAGGTTATGAAAACTTATTTTTCACAAATGCACAACACTGTTTAACCTTATTTTAAATTTTAACAAATTCTAGAGAGATCAGGACTTCCAGGGCAATTCCTTTTATACCTTTTGGTTGTTACTAAAAATTCAATTTTTTTTCAGCCATATTACCTAAGTAACTAAGGCTCTGATTGGTTGACACATATAAAAATTTGGACTAAAATGGAAATTTGGCCATAACTTTCTTATACATTAACGAATTTAAAAACTAACAACAGAAATGAAAACTACATAAAATTTCGAACAAAAAGACACCTAACAAGCTATGGTTCCTAAAAATAATATGCGAAATCACTTAATCTAAATTGAATTTGCTTATAACTATCTACACTTACAAGCTACACTTAATCTAATTACATAAACGGAATTCTGAGAAAATTTTACATAAGAAAACATACTTTTAGTGTTAGAAATCTCAAATTTAAAGGAATTTTAAGTTTATGTAAAAATATTCTAAAATCACCTCATATTTCTCACAATTTTGCGGTGAAATGCATTGTATCCTTATAAAAACTGTGAGATACTGACAAAGAACTCCTATTAATTGCTTTAAGAGCATAATTTAAGCTGAATAATATGAAAAAAACTATAAAATTATGCAAAAAACCTAGAAATTATAACCTAACCAAACTTAAATCTAAAATTGGAAATAACTTATATTTAAAAATGTTTTCAACACTCAAAATGTTATGTTAGAGGTTTGTAATACTTGTCTTTATTATTTTCACTATTCATTTCTAATGCATTAAGTCATATAGTGTTGCATTAAAAAAGTCCCTTCGTCTAACACACTTACTGAAATTTTTATTATAAAACTGTATATCACTATGAATGTCTTTATGCTAAATTGTTCTATGCATTGTTCTTGCTGTTAAACTTATATCACAATGTTTGTCACAGAGTTGCTTCCAGAAATATGCGAGAAAAATGTCTAAAATGTCGATATTATAACCCTTTTATGAAATTTTTACATTTCCTGCTTTCGAAAACTATTTATACAATATCCTTAACATAATCCTAACTATACAATTTATGTTTAAACACCTGTAAAGTGTTCACTTGCCAAAATACCCTCGAAAAATTGACTTTTATTGAAATAAATGAAATACTAAATTGACTTTACGAAAATAGGTGTATTTAACATTCTTGACGTTTTTGTTGGTAGCACAATGCTTTTTATGATGAAACCAAACTATGTAAATAATATTCAGACTATTTTATACAAAACAAATCTACTTTAAACACATCGTCAACCAGATTTCTATAAAACAGTGTCTCGCACATGTATCGAGCTTGAAATCACCCCTTTTTATTACTAAATTGTCATTTAAACTGTCCGATCCTTTTTTTACTTCTTTCTGAACATCTCAATATATATATATATATATATATATATATATATATATATATATTTGTTCACAGAAACGACTTCACACCCATTAAGAAGGATTGGCAGAATTACCCAGGCGAGAGAGAGAAGAGCAGAAGGAGCCCCAAGGACCGATTATAATTAGTTTTAGTATAGTTTATTATGATTATTGTCAACTACTAAATTACAAAATAATATACGTCTTGAACCGCTTTAGTATAATTATTTAAGGTGACAGTGTTAAGCCCACTAAACAGTACGAATCCACACCCCGGTTAGTAAGAAATTTATAAACACGACTGAGTTTAGCCTAGGTAAAATAAAACCGCGCTGGGTTACACCCAAAGAAGGGCGGTTATATAAAATCTCACCCAGACCCAGGGAAAGGGAGGTTATATATACTAACGGCAACTAAGTGAACGTTCCTAGAATTGAATATCTACCAAGTTTTACGTTTGTTCGTGAACTCCACCGGTAGCGCAGTGACAGGGCGTTTGGTTGAAGTCCCGGCGTCTCGGGTTCAATACGCATAAGTACGAGGTTAAAAAATCTTTTTTTGGCCCTTTAGTCAAAAATTTTCGCAATTTTTTTTGCATTTTTACACGTTTTCATAAATTTTAAAATGTCAGAATTCTAATTACTTTTGTTTATTGCTAAGTAGAATTTATGTCATTCAGGAATTATATAAACAACTGTTGTTTTCGCAACCACGAAAGTTAACTATGGAATAAATGTAAAAATGATATCCGCATCAATAGAGACATATGGGCAACAAGTGGATTTAATAACATTTAAAAATTTTACTGTTATGCACATATTTACATTTTTGTTTAGTACGTCAAGATTTATAGGTATTATTTAAATAATAACTTAAATTTAAGATAATGTGTCTTGGTCGTCATATTTAATTGTTTCTGTCGAAGCCTTACAATTTTTTAATAAAGCAATTTAATGATACTGAAAAGCTTCTAGTAGCAAAAAAAAAACACAGAACACTAGTTATAAAACATCAAATTCTTTCAATTTTACATATGATTATCAAATACATTGCATTGTGCGGTCATATGTTGAACCCATCAGATTTTTTAATAACTCAATAACGGTTAATTTTATAAGACAACCTACATATGTAACCTTTCTTTACAAAGCTGCTTAATATAAACCAAGCTAAGCCTAAAAATTAATTAAATAGGACTGAAAATGCTTAAATTGTATTATCGGTATCTACAGTCTATCTGGTATGAAGGGCTAAACTTCCTTCTGAATAGATAATTGTTTTGTTTTTACAATGTAGCCTATTTTCGTTGAGAACATATCAAAATATCTGGTGTGTGGCAACAAACGACCTTCCAAACTACAAAGTGAAAATTAAAATAAATTAAATAATTTAAAATTGTGCAACCGCTCCTTTAATACGTTCATAATGAAAATAAGTAACATTGTAAACAAATATGTCTGATGGACATTTAAAACTTCATGTTAAACAGACGTTAATAAACATATAGATGTTAACTTAATATATCTGGTGTGGAACACCACACGACCTTTTAACCTAGAAAACGGAATTTAAAAGACATCAAATAATTTTAATAACATTTTTTAGGATAATTATGAAACCTCCCTCATAATAAGTTCATTACGAAAATAGGCAACATTGTAAAAACCAAAAACTATTCTATGTTAAACAGATACGCACTTACGCACACACACACACAAATACACACACACACACACACACACACACACACACACACACACACACACACACACACACACACACACACACACACACACATACATACATACATACACACAACACACACACATACACACACACACACACGCACACACACGCACGCACGTACGAACGCACGCGCTCACGCACGCACGCAACCACACTTACACACACACATACAAACGCGCGCTCACGCACGCACGCACGCTCCCACACACACACCCACATACAAACACATACACACACACACGCACACACGCACACACTCACACACACACACACACACTCACGCACTCACACATGCATACACGCACAAACGCACACACGCACACAAGCACACTTGCACAAACGCACACACGCACAAACGCACAAACGAACAAACGCACACACACAAGCACACTTGCACACACACACACACGCGCACATGCACACACGCACACGCGCGCACACGCACACTCGCGCGCTCGCACACACGTACAAACGCACAAATGCAAACAAGCACCCACGCACACACGCATACACGCACACACCCACATACGCACACACGTATACACGAACACACGCACATACGTACACACGCACTCACGCACACACGTATACACGCACACACGCACACGCGCACACACGCACGCACCCACACTTGCACACAAGCACACACGCACACTTGCACACACCTACTCACACACACACGCACACACGCACCCGCGCGCACACGCATACACGCACACACGCGCACCCGCACACACGCACACGCACACACCCACACACGCACATACGTATACACGCGAACACGCACATACGCACTCATGCACACACGTATACACGCACACACGCACACGCACACGCGCACACACGCACACTCGCACACGCGTATACACGCACGCACGCACACACGCACATACGCACACGTACACACGCAACTACGCACACGCGCACAAACGCACACACGCACACTCGCACTCACCCACAAACGCACAAACGCACATACGCAAACAAGCACCCACGCTCACACGTATACACGCAGACACTCACACGCACACACGCATACACGCACACACGTATACACGCACACACGCACATACGCACACACGCACTCACGCACACACGTACACCCGCACACACGCAACGCACGCGCGCACACGCACACACGCACACACGCACACACGCACATACGTATACACGCGCACACGCACATACACACTCATGCACACACGTATACACGCACACACGCACACGCACACGCGCACACACGCACACAAGCACACGCGTATACACGCACGCACGCACAGACGCACATACGCACACGTACACACGCACACACGCACACACTCACACACGCACACACGCACAGACGCACACACGCACACACGCAACTACGCACACGCGCACAAACGCACACTCGCATACACGCACACACGCACACGCACACAAGCACACTTGCACACACTCACACACACGCACACCCGCACTCACCCACAAACGCACAAACGCACAAACGCAAACAAGCACCCACGCTCACACGTATACACGCAGACACGCACACGCACACACGCATACACGCACACACGTATACACGCACACATGCACACACGCACACACATATACACGCACGCACGCACATACGCGCGCACACACACAGGCACACACGCATACGCGCACACACGCACATACGCACACACGCACGCACGCACACACGTACACACGCACACACGCAAACGCACGCGCGCACACGCACACATGCACACACGTACACACATATACACGCACGCACGCACATACGCGCACACGCACACAGGCACACACGCATACGCGCACACACGCACACATGCACACACGCACACACGCACACACGCGCACGCACACACGCACACACGCACACGCACACACGCACACACAGCACACACGCACACACGCACAGCACACACGCACACACGCACACCACACGCACACACGACACACGCACACGCACACACCACCACACGCACACACGCACACACGCACACCGCACACGCACACACGCACACGCACACGCACACACGCACACACGCACACACGCACACACGCACACACACAAACGCACACACACACACACGCACACCGCACACACGCAACACACGCACACGGACACACGCACACACGCACACACGGACACACGCACACACGCACACGCACACGCCACACGCACACGCACACGCGCACACGCGCACACGACGCACACGCGCACACAGCGCCACACGCCACACGCCACACCGCACACGCGACACACGCACACGAACACACGCACTACTAACGCACAAACGACACACGCACATCAGCAGCACACGACACGCACCGACACGCACAGTCATCGACAGACACACGCACACACGCACAGCAACCGCAACAGAGAACGCACACACGCAAACGAACACGCAAAACACGCATAACGCACACCGCGACAAGCAAGCGCAGGCCACGCCACACAGCACACCGACATACACACACACGCACACTTGACGATAAGCTGTCTTTTTTCTAGAAGCGACCTAGTGGATATTAGAAGCATACTACGACTAACCTGTTTCCTTTCCATAGTAATAATAATCTGTTACAGATCAAAATTGGTGTTCCCAAGAGTACGGAAGGAACCGATACGAGTGTAGGATAGATCTACAACCTGAAAATGGAGAAACTAGCAGAAAAACCCTGAACATATAAGTTAGAATCCGGCGGAAATGTTGAAGTACGTAGAGCCCGCCTACTTAGATTTTTACGTACTTGAAAATGTCAACGACGGTCCCTGTTCCTGAAATAATGAAACTTGCAACAAAAATACTGACACCAACACCCGTTGGAGACTCAGTCGCCACCGACACCATACGTACTGAAACGTGCCATAGGATGCGCAAGTGGAATGTGAAGTACGACGTAGTGAGCGATCCTATTTCTTTCGTAGACAAAAGAGAAATACCTCCTGAACTTTTAAAAGAAATACTTCCCTGTGGTACCGTAATAACCAACGTTACTAGTAGACGTGACCAGATTTCCAGTGTAGTTTCAGATCTCACTTCTTAACCCCGCGACATAAATTCCAGTTAGAGGAAGAAATTCGCAATAAACTGCAAAAATCCTAAGAAATAGCCAGAGAATAGGTCGCACCCAACCCGACCTTAATCCACCGCATTGAAGCAATATCACGAGAATCACAACTTTAATAAATTTACAATAACCTGAAGGCTAAGTATAAATATTACGTCCCCCAGAGAGAATTTACCGACCTCTCCTGATTACTAGAATTAGCAATGCAATTGTACATGTTGCCCCCGAGGACTAACACACCTACGGTTTCACCAGTGACCTGAAGTTCCACTTCAACGGTTTAAAACCTGCACTGGATTATCAACCAGCTCCAGCATCTGCGGTTGCAGCTTCCGATGAGCATTGAGACTATGCGTGTCCACGTGGGTATCCCACCCGTGCTTAACAACTACCTGGACGAGGAGTAAAAACAATTTCAACCGTTGTCTAGGAAAGATAAAAACGTTATACACCGAATCTCACTATTACTGAACGTCACCCCCATTAAACAGAGATACTATCCCAGAAATCCGGGCTATGCAGAATGTTATTAATACGGAAGTAGATTGTTTGTTAGCAGAAGACATTATTGAACCTTCTCACAGCCCTGGAGCTCTCCCGTTATTCTCGTTAAAAAAACCTCTGTCTCCTACCGATTCTGCGTAGACTACCACAAGGTAAACCAGGTCATGGTGAAGGACATCCATCCACTCCCATATGTTTAGGGAATATTGGAACAGTTACGGAGAGAAAGTCACATAAGCACTTTAGATTTAAAGCAGGGTTGCTGAAAACTTCCGTTAGAAGAAGAAAGCAAGCTCATTACCGTGTTTATCACCTTTAGTAAGGAAGAGTACTGTTTTAATTTAAAGCTCTCCACACCCGACACTTTCCAGCGATTCTTGGACACTATCATCTGACCGGAAATGGTCGACATCTTTGTTTTAGAAAAAAACTTTTGAGGAGCACCTGCGCAACTATTCTGTCGACTAAGAGCCTACGAGCTACAGGTGCAGAATTTTACCAGATCTGTAACAAGATCAACGCAATCACGCAAATCCCACCCCCTCCCACCATCAAAAATCTGCGCCAATTTTTAGGACTAGCGTCGTGATACAGAAAGTACGTAACGGCTTCGCCAACCCCTGACCTGCCTGAAAAACTTGAACATAAACTGAACTGAAACTGAAACACAGAAAGAAAAGAATCCTTAACCGTCCCACGGGTGTTAACTTGCCCGGACTTTTCCCAGCCTTTCGTACTGCACACCTGACGAAAAAGTTTTTGCGTGCATCAGACGAGCCCCCCCCCCTGCTGAAAGAAATTTCTCCACCATCGAACAAGAATGTCTGGAACTGGTCTGATCGGCATAAAGGTTGAAGGGATATTTAGAAGGCTACCGGTTCACAGTTCCCACGGATTACCGGAGACTTAAATTGCTTCGCACCCTGGAAAAACCGACATCCAGATCGGCTCGGTGGATAATGGAATCACAATTCGATTTTCACGTAGGGTGTCGGAACGGTGTCTTGAATGAATGAATTCTGACGCGTTATCTAGTTTCGACGATGACCCAATATCAACAACCGACTTATCCCCTTTGGAGGTGGATGAAATAGAAGAACAAACTGCTCTTGGTACCAGAACCTTTTCCGGAAAATACAAGAGCATCCCGATGAACACCGCAGTACCAAATAGACGGAGGATATTTGTATTTATCCTTCCCGAATATTACGTCCGAAGTAGAAATGTCCAGCATTCCCTCTGTAAGTTGTGTATACCGCAATCGAAATGACCCGACATAATGAAAAATGCCATGACTCATCTACAACAGGACATTTTGTAAACGCTAAAACCCTGTATTGCATCTACCGGAATTATTCCTGACCAACTGTAAAACAAGGCGTCGTAAGATATGTAAAAGCCTGCCGGACCTGTCAGACATACAAGAGTTCTACCCAGAAACAGTAAGGTAAAATGTATTTTTCTCAGCCGCTGGAATAATATCAACACTGACCTCATTGGGCTGCTCTCGCGTACGACAGAGGGACATAAATTTATACTTGTTTCCCAGGATCGACTAACTAAATGGGTCGAAATAAAACTGCTCTGTCAAACTACCAATTCATCCATTATACAGGTTCTTAAAGAACAATTGATTTACCGCTTTGGTAACCCTAGGAAACTAATGCAACGTAATAATATCCGATAATGGACCGCAATATCCCTATGAAGTATTCCGCGGCTTCCTACAAGAGCGTGGAATCCACCAGCGTCTATTCAGTCCAAGCGAATTCGATACAGAGAACCAACATAACGCTTGTGCAATTTACGAACAATCAGAACGAAGCGATATTCACCTTACGAAATTGCCTTTACAATTAACACCATGACTCACGGACCTACGGTATTATCTCCAGCATTACTTAGTTTAGGTCGAGAACTCGATCCACAATTGGTACAAAATAATAATATAAAAATATAAAAATAGTACAAATACAGCTTTGTAACCTCCGTAGTCGAGCTTACTGTCCTCGCGAAAGAGGTCTGGTTTATCGCATTATATTATCCAGCAATTTTAAAGATGTCGCGGTTAAACTAGCTGGAAAATATGACGATCCGTACCTGATCAAAAAAACACGGTCGCCTGTTATCGTAAAACTTTGAGACCCGGTCACAAAAAAGGCAGAAACACGTCAAATATTTCAAGAACGCTGTTATCAATCCCCCTAATCACTCGAGGTAATCATCCTAGGGGAAACAAAAAGAATTAGCGGCCGTACAATTCCCGAGTTCTACATCCTATATGACAGTTAATAGCAGCATAAACCCTGTTTTGATAATGGCTTCACATACACCATCAACCAAAAAAAGTAGCTGACGCCTGTAACGAAATCGGCATAATATCGGAATCTTGCTGCCGACCAGGAAGGGGACACGGATCAAGAGAGCGGACTTCTTGATCCACACCGTCTCGCCGCGGAAGAAAAAGATGGTATGTAACAACCGAAATTGTAATCTACTTCTTTTCTGAAGTCTTGGATCCGAGCCCTTCCTTTATCGCACTTCGCGATAACGACCAAATTAAAGAGATATTCCTGTATTAAGCATTCTTTAATACCAGACTACATCAAACGTTTAGTTTCTCCAGCCCGCCTGTATAAAAATATAAATATTCCAGTAAACTAATCGATCCTGAAGGTTTACACACCTTATACAACCGTCCCGAGATACGAGATTCACCCGGCAACATTTCTTTCGTACAACACCAACGCCGTTTTTTAACTAATAAATATTTCCTGTATAAAAGCATTCAATACGAGAACACTCACCAACAAACCTCGGTTTCCACCATCAAATTCTCCCCTTTGAAGATAAACCCGTAAATTTAGTAGCCACTTATTCCCACCATCATATTAGTCGTCTATCCTAAATACGGATAGAACTTACCTGAAAGAAAAGAAACCCTCTCATTTTAATTTCAGTTAATAACTATTCAGAACATCATCCTGTTTATTAAATAACTTACGTTAGAAATGTTATTAAACATATGTTAACATTTCATTACATTAGTTAGATACTGGCCTATCATGTTTGAGATAGAGACCGTTTACCTCTATGCCTTTACCTCTTTGAAAATGTTTCACCGAGTAATAAAACGTTATTGCGTATTTCTTAAGAGTAAAACTTATTATTTTTATTATTTTTACCTGTACCTTTAATATTATTTTTCTCAGTAACCATAGGAATAGATTCGAGTGTCCGAGTGGATTGGGAATCGCCCGGAGTGGTCTTGCCCAGGAGCGCCCCTTTATCTTTTTATGTTTGAATAGAGTTATCCGTTCATTTTTTGTTTGTTTGAATAGAATAGAGTAAAATGAATTCGTTTTTGTATGTTTTGTTTAGAGTTTATATATTTTTTGTTATTATCTTGGTTTAGCATTGTAAAATTATAGGCCAATATATGTATAAACATTTTTTCTGTTTATTCGTCACCGTGAAACCCCAGGTAGCAATCAATCAGCCCTATCCAGTAGAACTTACGCTTATCCTTCGATTTCGAGATATAGCCGCGGTAAAGCACAATATAAATAATTGTAGCCCATTATAGTCTTACACCTTAACCGTAGCCTATTAGAATTTAATCAGTACCCAATTCTGATTATTAATGGTCTTTGTAACTCCAGTGTAATTCTTTAACGTGTAACGTCTCGACTAAACGTTAATAAAATTAATTTATTCTATTTTAGAACTATAATCTTGTTTATAAGCACTCAAGTGCTTATAAACAAGCAAGAGTAATCAAAAATTGCTATGCAACGTTTGCACTAATTATTTAAACAAGCTTCGGTATCAGTTCGGCAACAGTTACATTGTTGTAGTAAAGATAATGTTCTCATTTTAGGCGATTTTAACGTTCCAAAGTTTAATAACCTCGATGTTGAAGATCAAAAATGTAAAATTATGCATAACATGATTAACTTATTAAATTTAAATCAATTTAATAATATTGTCAATTTTCAAGGAAGACTTCTAGATTTGATCTTGTCCACTCGTTTTTGCGAAGTAAGTCGCGAATATGTTCCGTTAATTAAAGAAGATGTGTATCATCCTGCGTTAAAATTTCACTTTAAATTAACCTTTGACTTAAAAAATGTGTTTCCAATCAATTCGACGGACAAAGTGTATAACTTTAAGAAAGCTAATATTGTTCAAGTTTATAGGGACTTAGAGTAAAGTCAACATCGGAAGACACCAAGCTGCGCAAAAAAGTGACGTCAGAGTGTAAAGCTCAACAAAAAAACATACGTTTGAAAAAATAAAAGTTTAGGTTATGTTGTCCAAGAATACAATTTTAGATGTAAAATTTTCGAAATAATCATAAAGTAAAATCATATTTGATTGTCATAGTTACAAAATCTAGTTTTTTAAAAATACATTTGCCAATAACAATTAATCTCCTGATTTTTGGCCAGATTTAAATATTAGCAGAGCATTATTTATGAAGCCCATTTCATCACCTAAAATAATGATAAATAGCAACATATTTACATTATAAAATTAAATAAACATACCAGCATGTACCATTATAAGGCGATTTCCTTTTCCAATAGGAGATTTAAGACCTGCGTTTGTCCCATCTGTCCACGAATATGGTATCGTATGAGACGAATGTATGTATGTTTCATCTAAAATTTACATAAGATTATGCAGTAGAATGTATAGTTTATAATCTTCAAAACTAACCTGTGTATATAATTGGTCGTCCTGCTTTCCGATAATTAGTGATCGAACGTATATATGCACAACGCAAAGAACGTATTTCATGTCGTTCTATTATAATCTTACGATGATCAGATGTTTTTTTCTACCCAAGATAAGATATGACTCAGAATTAATCAATAAACTTACCTGAAGCCTATTTTTAAAAATAAACTTCTAAATGACGTTTTCTTTCCCGAATATCCAATTGTTTCGTCATCTTTAATGAGGTTATAAATTCCTTCGAATATTACAAAATAAAACGTTGTTATCCAACTGCTTTTTACCTGAATTGATACTTTTAAAGTATTTGTAATTGTTCCACACAATCTTGCGAGCATCTTCAGATAACACATGGCGTTTTCTTGCTTGAAGTGATTGAGCGTTATGAGATGTACTTGAGTCACACATTATATAAAGAACTAGATTTGATTACATTAATATAACGTGAAATTAATAATTAAAGTAACTTACTTTTAAATTCAATACAGGCAGCGGATAGTTTAAAAAAAAACTGTTTTGTGGAATAAGTAATAAACAAATTTGACACACCGCAAAAACAAAGAGGTTAGGGTATAAACAAAAGTTGGCAAACGATCAACTGGAAAGGAACGTTTTCAGAACGCACAGTACTAATATCTGTGTCATTTTCCAATCATTACTGCATCTTTATCTAGTTTAAAAATGCGTTTCTGCGCTGGTGTCTTCCGATGTTGATTTTACTCGAGTATGTATTGACTGGAATTTTTTTAACGAATATGTTGATGTAAATGATGCTTGTGATAACTTTTCTGATATTCTTTATTCTTTCTTCGATTTACATGTGCTCATTCTTAAAACTTACAGAACACGTTCCTTTCCGGCTTGGTTTAATTACGACATAATTAAAAATATTCGTTTAAAAAACTACTACCGAAAGAAATACAGACGAACTAATTCTGAATGTGCATATGATAATTTTACAAAATCACAATCTTCTGCCGCCTACGGTGATTACCTTCGTAATACGCAACATCAAATTACCACTAATCGCAAGAGATTTTGGTCGTATTTTCAGTCCAAGCAAGGTACTTTTCGAATACCAGGTGAAATGGTTAATGGAAAAAATGAATCGCTTCACAATTCTATGCAAATTGTTAATGCCTTTAATAAATATTTTAGCAGCGTATACCTACCCTACTCAAATATCAATGCAGCCTCCGAACAAAATTGTAACAATATGCCAATAATACAGTATTGCCCGAAATAAACAGTACTGAAACTAAGTCGGCGGTGTCTCTATGCGCGCGCTGTCATATTCAAGTTAGCTAGTGTACACCTGTCAAGTAAACCTTAAACAATTAATTAGTAGGGCCTAATTTTTAAAAATGGTGTTAAGCACAGAGGAGAAAGTGTTTTTGGTAGAGCATTATTTTCGCTCATACGTAATCGGCCGACGTAATGGTGCAAATCTGCGATACGTGTGTGATCAATTCACACAACGGTTTAATAAACGTTCTCCAAGTAATGCTGCAATTTTAAAGGTTATTGAAAAATTCAGAAATACGGGTAATGTATTGTGCCAACGAAAAGGAAACTCGGGGCGTCCCAGAATGGTTAACAATAACAATAACCATGAACGTGTTCTTGAGCAGATCTTAGAAAATCCGAAAGTCAGCCAGACAAGGACAGCGTTGCAACTTGGTTTAAAAAGAACTACCTTGCAAAGAATCCTGAAGGAGCTGGGTGCATTTCCATATGTGATTCAGATACATCGACAATTATATCCTCGGGATTATCGCAGTAGAGAGGAATATTGCGCCAGAATTCTCGCGTTACAGTATGAAAATCCTGAATTTTTGAAAAATGTATGGTTTACAGACGAAGCACATTTTCAGATGAAGCACATTTTTATTTGTCGGGGCATGTGAATCTGCATACAAATCGATTTCTAGGCTTTGCCAGACCCGATGTGGTTCAAGAAGTTCCTTTACATAGTGCAAAAGTGAGTGTCTGGTGTGCAGTTTCGGGACACGGAATCATTGGTCCATAGTTCATCGAAGAGAATGGTAGGAAAGTCACACTAAATCAACAGAGGTACATACAAATTTTAACACGCTTTATCCCCGATCTACGTCAATTCTGTCGTGCACGTAATTTGGCATTTCGAGACCAATTTTTTCAGCAGGACGGGGCAACTTCCTATACTGCAGCCGCAGTTCGTCAATTTCTTCAGGGACATTTTCCAAGCAGATTCATTTCACGATTTACTGACTTCCCTTATCCTTCACATTCTCCAGACCTCACATCTCCAGACGCATACATTTGGGGCATGGCTAAAAATGCCGTTTTCAAAAGGAGGCCACAAACCATCGATGAATTAAAGGATGCCGTTAGAGCCTTCTTCGCAGACCTTATTCTGTAACATGACGAGAAACTTAGTACATCGTTATGAAGTCTGTCTTGAACGAGGAGGTGCACATTTAGAACATGTAATAAAGTGTCAATCATATGTATTTCTTAAATAAATAAAACAATTACAAGTTCAGTACAGTTTATTTTGGGCAATACTGTAAATATTTCTATTATAACTGCAAATGAAGTTGAGTTCGCTCTCCATAAATATAAGTTAACCTCAGGGCCAGACCAAATCCCTAGCTGGATTATTAAAGATCTTTCTCCCATACTTATTATACCTATACTTATCATTTTTAATGTAGCCGTCAAATCTTCTACCTTTCCTGATTACTGGAAATTAGCGTGGATTTGTGCAGTATTCAAATTTGGTGATTCTACAAAGATCTGTAATTATAGACCGATTAGCATAATTTCCAATTTTGCAAAAATATTGGAAATTATACTATATACACGAATCTACCGTAAAGTGTGTCGGTACATTTATTTTTCCCGGCATGGCTTCATAGAATATCGCTCTACTGTGACCAACCTTGCTTCTTTCATCCAATTTGTTTCTCAGGCTTTTGACAAAATTGACTATGCGATCATTATGAGTAAGTTATGTAGCTTTGGATTTTCAGGTTCTCTAAAACAATTTTTTTAATCCTACCTAACAGACAGATACTCATATGTACAATATAATAATTTTAAATCGGATACTTCATTAGTTACGTCGGGAGTCCCACAGGGATCTAACTTAGTTCCTCTTTTGTTTTTGTTATTTATTAACGATCTGCCACAATTGTTGTCCTGCAATGTTTTGATGTACGCTGATGATTTAAAAGTGTGTTCTGTTATTAATTCTATGAATGATTGCGATATACTTCAAATGCAAATCGTGTATGCAAATGGTGTATTAGTAATAGATTACGACTTAACATGGGTAAATGCAAAGTGGTTACCTATTCCAAAAAACTCCGACCTATATATTATTCATATGAATGTAACTTAGTTTTATTTAATCGTAGTTCTGTGATAAAAGATCTTAGGGTTACTTTTGATTGCAACCTCTCTTTTAGCGATCATGTTTCTTCTATATGTAGTTCTGCTATTAAAACCCTTGGATCTTTAATTCGTAATTGTCGCTCATTTACTGGCACGGTGGCATTGAAATCTTTGTATACAGCTCTTGTTCGTTCGAAGCTGGAGTATGGGGCGTTAATTTGGCATCCCTGTTATGAAAATCAAAAAGTATCTATCATTAGAAACAGTACAAAGAAAGTTTCTCAAATATTTATCGTACAAAGACGATGGAGCTTATCCGGAAATTGGTATTGAACAAAACACCTTACTGGAAAAATATGATGTCATTAGAAAAGAGGAGGGTGGTCAGCAGCATTACATTCTTGTACAAACTTTTACATGGAAAAATTGATTGCCCGTATCTATTATCTTCTCTTCATTTTCATGTTCCACGTTTCTCGTCTCAATCTTTAATTACCTTTAACTGTCCTACGGCAAATACTAATCTTCTACTTAAGTCTCCTGTATTTGTTATGTGTAAAAACTTCAACAATATTTCCGATGTTTGTGATATTAATCAATGCACTATTACTGAAATCAAAAACGTCTCTCGCTAGTTATAAGATTAAGATCAGTGATAGAATTCTTATTAGTTAGCATAGTAGTCAAATTGCGCATTCCAATGGTAATTTAATTTAGTTTTAGATTTAAATATTTAGAAACATGTAATAGGTAAAGTATTTTATTTTAATACCGTCATTCCTATTGTATTTTCTCTTTTTCTCGCTACTGCTGTAAAGTATTGTCCTGTAATTGGATCAATCGATCTGTTGGGCATTAAACTCTTTATTTTTTATTTATTTTTTTTTAAGTCCTAACGGCGTCGACTGCTAGGGTCATTCGCCGTTTCTCGCGTATTCACTTAATCTATGGCAACGACACATGTGTAGTCTTACATTGAAATTCATAAAAAAAAAACCTATATTAAATTTTGTCATATTGGGATGTTGCTTTTAGAAATTGTAGTATTGGTTGTATATAGGTATGGTTCGTTAGATTGTCTTTCATGTTATCAGCAAGGTTGTATAATGTTCTTATGTCCTTACTCCTTTTACAGTGTATTAATATATGGGATACCGTTATTATTTCGTTGCATTCTACACAACGTGGTGGTCTCTCGCCTGTAAGTATATGAGCATGTGTTATAGAGGTATGTCCGATTCTTAGTCGATGTAATTTAGTAACATCTAATCTTTTTAATGTAGGAGGAATTCTCCATGGGTATACATTTGTCTTTATGGCGCTCAGGTGGTTCCGGGTATTCATCCATTCAATTTCCCATTGTTTAGATATCATGGCTAGCAAGTAGCGTTTTAAGTCTGTATGTTCGACCTTTGTTACGTCTACATTTGGTGATTTCGCCGCTTGTCGTGCAGATTTGTCTGCTAATTCATTTCCCCTGATTCCTATATGACTCGGAGCCCATGTGAATTCTATTGTCTTTCCTTGTCCAATTATATTCTGTAACAGCACAAGGCATTCTTGAATAACTGTATTATCCGTAAACTGGTTAGTCAAGGTGTGTAGAAGGCATTGTGAGTCACTTACTATTAGAAATCTCTGATTCTCTTGAGATAAATCACAATAGAGCAGTGCTTGCCATAATGAGTACGCTTCTGCTAAAAAAATGGAGTTGATTCTTGATAGAGTCCACGAATATGCTTTATTGTTTACGACAAAGGCACTACCACTTCCAGTTTCTGTTTTGGATCCGTCGGTGAAAATGATGGTATAATTTGAAAACTGTGCGGCTGTTTCATAGAAGTGAGCGCGATACCGTTCAGGAGACGTATCCCCTTTCCGAAGTTTTTCCAATTCTCCGACATGTCTTACTTGGGGGAGAGTCCAAGTGCATTTTCTACAAATCCTCTTCCATATGTTTCTGGGAAATCAAAATTCAGTTCTTTTAGTAACTCCCATCCTCGAATTCCGGCGGGTCTGGTTCTTGTTGGATGGTCTTCATATCTGTGGTTATTATCAAATAACACTTTAAAGTTCCTATGACTCGCTTGGGTTCGGATGTTGCATATGTAGGATATAAGTTGTTTTTTTCTCCGTATATTCAAAGGTGGAATTCCTGTTTCGCTACATAGACTTGAGGAAGGACTTGTTTGAAAAGCTCCAATAGCGTACCTTAAACCACTATGATGGATTGGGTCTAATAATTTTAACCAGGATTTGCGGGCGGAGGAGTAAACAATGCTTCCATAATCTAGCCTGGAGAGAATCAAAGACCGGTACACGCGTAATAGTACCTCTGGGTCTGCTCCCCATCTCGTACCAGCCAAGGACTTTAAGATGTTGAGCAGTCCTTTACACTGTCTTGCTAGTTTTTCTATATGACCCCGCCAAGATAGATTTGCCTCCAATGTCATTCCCAAGAATTGAATGGTGTTTCGGCATTGGATAGGAACGTCTTTTATAAACAGCACAGGATCGTAATGAGGCTTTCGAAGTCTACAAAAATGAACGCAATTGGTTTTAGACTGAGAGAATTTAAAGCCCACGCTATCTGCGTTAGCAATAATTGTATTAATAGCTTGTTGTAGTTTAGTGCTGGCTTCTCCAACAGTGGGGGCGGAATGGAATACAACTAGGTCGTCTACATATAGACACTTTTCGATACCTGTGTCACATCCCCTTGCAATGTTGTTAACTGCAATAGCAAACAGTGTGACGCTTAATGTTGACCCCTGTGGGACCCCATTTTCTAATTCTTTTGTTGTTGATGTTCCATTTCCCACTCTTACTCTAAACCTCCGTTCATTCAAGAAAGACGAGATGAACCTGGCTAGGTTCCCTCTTATACCCCAATTATATAGTTGTTTCATTATTCCGTATCGCCATGTTATGTCATATGCCTTTTCTAGGTCGAAAAACACAGCGACCAGGTGGTGTCTGTTTTTAAAGGCATCTTGTATGGCGCTTTCGAGGTCGATTGTTGATCGGTATTTTCGAAACCCTGCTTGATGGTCTACTAACCAATTGTTTTTTTCTATAAGCCAATTTAATCGCTTGTTTACCATCCGTTCCATAACCTTTGCCATGCAGTTTGTGAGACTTATAGGTCTGTAACTTGAAGCAAGCAAAGGATCTTTTCCTTGTTTTAAAATGGGCACTATTACTGCTTCTCTCCATTCATTAGGATATATGGAACTCTTCCATATGTTGTTAAATAGATGTAGCAGACATTCTTTTGTTTCTTCTGGAAGATGCAGCAGTATATCGTTTGGAATGTTATCCAGTCCAGAAGCTCCACCTGCTTTTGTGCTTTTGAGAGATTCATTAAGCTCTGATAACGTAAAGGGAAGGTTGTAAACCATATTTTCTGACGTGGAGAAGTCTAAAGGAATCTCTAATACATTTTTAGTGGTATAAAATAAAAGGTCGTAATTATTTGAGCTACTTGTCTTTTGGAAATATATCGCCAGGTGTCATGCAATTGTTTCCGGATCATCTACGATAGTTTCATTTGGTAAACGAATGTGCGACAAAGGAGGAGTGTTTCGTCGTCCGTATACCGCCCTGATCTTTTGCCAAATATCAGAAGCAGTTGTGTTTCTACTAATCGATGACACATATAGATTCCAGGAGGAACGCTTGCTACTTAGAATTTCACGGCGAGTATTTGCTCTGGCTTTTTTAAAAGCAATTAGATCTTCAAGTTTTCGTGTCTTCCTAAATAAATTGAATGCTCTCTTTTTGTTTCGTACGGCTTCACATACTTGTGCATTCCACCAAGTACTAACCGCTTGATGGGGGTTCCTCTGCTGCGTGGTTTTGCTTTGTCAGCAGCTTGCAGAATGCAGTTTACAAATGAATTTAGACTTTCTGCGATGTCTTCCCCTATGACTGGGGTAGTCACGGAGTCCTTAAACACATCCCATCTTGCTTTTTTAAGTATCCAGTGTTGAGGGCGTAACACATGGCTGTTCTGCTGAAAGTACGATAATAGTATTGGAAAGTGGTCACTGTTGTATAAATCTTCCAAAACCTTCCATTGTAGTCTCAGTGCTAGTCTAGGCGATGACATAGTAAGATCTATTGCTGAGAAATCTCTAGATCTAGAGTTGAAATATGTTGCTGCCCCAGAATTTAGTAGCGTTATATCTTGGCGCTCTAAGAGACTCTCCAATATTCTACCTCTTGCATCACATTTGCTAGAGCCCCACATCGGGTTATGTGCATTAAAGTCTCCCAGGAGTATAAAAGGTGTAGGCAATTTCTGTATGATTTCTTCTAGATCGGTTTTGCTCCAGTTTCCATCCGGTAGGTAAATATTACAGATGGTTACTGGACTCGAAACTAAAAGATATATGGCTACGCATTGAAGCGTACTATTTAGACAGATTTCTTTATACTCTATTCCTTGTTTAATTATTAATGCTACACCTCCTTTGGCCGTCACATTTACTTCGGAATCTTTACGCACAATATTATAGTGTCGTAGTGAGTAAATTTGGTCGGGTCTAAAATGTGTCTCTTGCAGACAAACGCACATCGGATCATAGTCCGCTAACAGTAACTTTAAGTCACAATAATGAGATACACAGCCATTGCAATTCCATTGGAGAATATTAGCCATTTATAGAGTGTGTAACAAGTTTTGTGCGTTTTATAAATTAAGTAATAAATAAATAAATAGGTAAATATAACATATCGAGTAATAAATAAAATTAAAACAATCACAATACAAAAAGTTATAAAATACTAGAAAGCTAGTATGGTAATTGTAAAATATCACAGTCAATTATTAAAGACGTCACAAATAAGTATATTGAAAATATCACAGATAAATATCACAGCTAACAGGATACCTTTCTAGGTCTCCCCTTTTGCCATCCTCTTCCCTTCTTTTTTGTCTTCCCGGCAAATGGTCTTGCTGAGGAGGTAGATAATACCGATCCATCATCTGATACGAGAGGTTCTTCACTATCATCTCTTTTTCTTTTATCGCCTAGCGGATCAGGTGGTTCAATTTGTATTTCCATCCGTTGTAACATTAGTTTCTGTACAAAGACAGCTTTTAATACTGATACTAGCGATGGAACGAGACCTTTTACTATGGCCTCTGTGTCAACTGTTGGAGGTGTAGACGCTGCCCTTGAGTAACTTTTGGTTTGCACAGGAGTAGACATTTCTACCATTCTCCTAGCTTCTGGATACGACAGTTTCTCCAGCGTTTTTATTTTTTGTATGTTAACCTCCTTTTGAAATATTGGACATTCCCTAAATCGTGCGTGGTGATTACCTCCACAGTTCACACATGTAATAGGTTCTTCGCAAGATTTTCCTTCGTGTAATGGTTTACCACATACGCATACTTGATCACTTTCACATCTTGCTGACGTGTGTCCAAATTTTTGACACCTAAAACATCTCAGGGGAGATGGGATATAGGGACGTACAGATAACGAGTAAAACGCAACTTTGATCTTTTCCGGTAGTTTAGGCTTTGAAAACGTTAACACGTGGTTTGCAGAATCTCTCATTTCGCCGTTTATTTTCGTTTTCATCCTCCTAACCTCTGTTACACCTTGTGATTGTAACTCTGTGGCTATTTCCTCAAGAGTACAATTTAGTAGGTCTCTGCAGCAGATTATCCCTCTTGATGTATTTAACGTTCTATGTGCTTCTACATCTATATCAAATGAGCCAAATCGTTTCGATTGAAGTAGTTTTATAGACTGAGCAGCTGATACCGTTTCTATTAAAAGAATTCCATCCCTGATTTTCTTTATACTTCGAACTTCTCCAACTAGACCAAACAGCACCTTATTTATTTGGAAAGTACTTACGTTATTGAAGTCCCCAATTATTATTATTATTATTATTATTATTATTGTATTTATTATTATTATTATTATTATTATTATTATTATTATTATTATCGAACATGTATTAACCTTAAGGAAAATCATATATTACTGGTTATAGAAATTACACTGTGCCCTAACAACATCAATAACGTATGTCTCAAAAGTTTTGCCACAAAATATTATATTCAGTTTTACAAACAAATATGTTTTATTTAAGCCTATAGATACCAGACATATTTAATAGACCTATAATTAACAAAAGTGAAAACTTAAATTAAATGAAGTGGTCAGTGATTTTCAACAAGACGCAATTTTTACATCTCACACAAGGTCTTGGTCGGCTGTAATATCTCCGATTTTTTCTGTAAATCCTCCTTAACAGTTCTTCATTTTCGGCTTGCCATTTTCCATCATACACTTTTCTTACTCAAAAGTACCCAAAATCTTTCTATTGCGCGGGCCTGAGGTAGATTAGAGGGGTTGTCGTTTCGTGGTAGGAATCATATGTTGTGAGTGTTGAGCTAATTCTGGGTTTCCCTGGCATAATGGCACGATTCTAAGTCTGCCCAAAACATTATATCGTTTTCAGCATGATGTTCATTAATGAAATCATTCAGTTTGATGAGACAATTCTGAATATAGCGCTGACCATCCAGTGCTTAACCTCTTACACGCCCTACGTAGGGCCTCGATATCCCTCTTATAGAAATCGCACATCAGACTAAAATTTTATCAGCGAATATTGTCTTTTCTTTATATTTAACATTCTCTGGGCAGTTTTTTATGTTATCAGTATAGAAGCAATTATTACCCTTAATTTATGAGTGAAATATTTTTCATCATCAATCACAATGACTTTGTTGTTGGCAAAATGTATCCGGATTAATGTCCGGCAACATCGTGGTATTCGTCCCAACTAATTTGGCGTATATTTTGGTTATTCTCTTGTTTTTCAATATTCTTGACCATTATTAACCAATTCCTTCCAAACTGTATCCTTAGAACTTCTATACTCCCTTGCTAATTTCTTGACCGACATTCTATCTCACTCTTATTACTAACCTGTCTGCTCTGGCTTGGGTAAAAGATCTAGGCCTTTCACTTTTTGGGAGATTTATACATGGTATACCTTGTTCACAATCTGCTATTGTGCGATAAATAGTTCTGCGGGAAATATTTTGTTTTCGAATATGCGAATTATTTAACGCTTAGGAATTTGCCCAACTAGACTGTAAATACTTTTACAAAGATCTAGTTTGTAAGCCATTTTAGTACAACTAATTTCCAAAACTGAACTGTTAAAGAGAACACAAACCTTCAGAGAATTTTTGTTTCCAAAGCCAACCTAATGTTTTATCATTCTCGCGTATTTTATATCCATTGGATTTTGTGCCAAAACTTTTGAGACATACGTTATAGCCAACTATCTAGACAACACTAAAATTTGTATCCGCACAACTCTCACAAACAAGCCGGAAATACTAAATATTTTGTTTAACAGGGAACTAAAATGCGGCACAGTATCTTGTCTCTACGTCAACCCGGCTACGATGTATGTGCCGGTTTATCATATATATCACATATCCGCACTACCAGCCTTCGCGTCGTATATAAGTGCAAGGTTGTGCGATACAAAGCTTTTCCCGAAAAAAATATCGTTTTTTTTCCGAAAAAGAATATCGAAGGCAGAACATTGTAGGCATCTTTTCTGAAGAGAAACATATTTACTTTTTTAGCCGAAACAATGGTTATGTTTATTTCATTAAAAATTGAATAATAATTAATAATTAGTTGTATGACGTTGCATTGCAGAAACTAATCTATATATTAATATGTGGAGAAAAACTGTACTTACCCCTTTTAAAGCACACTACGCTCACGAACGAGTGCGAGATTTGGCATAGTTAAAGTTCATATGGACAAGGACTGCAGAAAGCCAAAATTTATGTGTAAGATGTGTTATAAATACATTAAATTAATTAATGCACAATCACGTTTTGTACATGATCGCAGATGAGCGTAATAGAACAAAATTCAACAAAATTATACCCAATGATTACTTATAGAGGTATGCTGTTTGTCAAAAGAACCTCAATAACGTTCAATCTTAAAGATTTAACGAATTAACGGTCGAATTTCGACCAACCACAAGGGCACTAGTACGAACATAATACTGGGCTTGTTTCTGTTAGCACTGCAGAAATTAAAGTTAATACAAAATTACTTAGGGTCTACTATGGCCAAAATCGTTTGAAAAATTTTGCGACAATATTGATAGAGCCAGAACTAGTAAAAGATCTCGATTTGTCAAATTTTAAGTATGTATATATATATATATATATATATATATATATATATATATATATATATATATAGAGAGAGAGAGAGAGAGAGAGCAGTCCTGGCTGACTAATTAAACACTAAAGACTAAATTAGTGGGGATGGAGCCAAAAGGTTTATGGAAGAAAAAGAAAACTCTTTTTACTTAATTTGAGACCTTTCGAAATTCTTTATTGCTTCGTCTGTCAAAATTCTACAATGGGTATTAAATTACAAGTTATATAAAATATAAAAAAACAGTTTGCGAGGTTGCTATTTAAAACTTGGAAACATTATTAATAAAAAGATTAGTTAAAAATATTGAAAGGGTAATAATATTTAATGTGACATAATTTATGATTGACAGTTTGTGTATAAATATGTGGTGTTATAACTAAATGAAAGCTAAATGCAAAGAGAACTAGAGTTGTTGGAAGTGAAATGTCTTAATTGTTTATTTAACTGACGTTGGTTATATAAATATAATATGTTTGAGTAGATTATATTAAGGTTTTGAATATCAGTTCTTTTATTCATAGAATTATGTTCACAATGTATGAGCCATTTCTAAGAAAGACCTGTTGTGACAAGTTAGTTTCAATTTCAAGAATTTTAACGTTATTAAAGTCAGGATAGTGTCCTGTCACATTTATGTGTTGTGAAAGGGCACATGCATCCTTTCTGACTCTAATATCACTACGATGGGAGGTTAGCCTATACTTTAAGTTTCTAGATGTCATGCCTATATATTTTAGATCACAGTTATTACAATCAATTTTGTAAACTACATTCTTTTTATCTTTAGTTTCAACTTTAGCTTTTAATTGTGAAAAGAGGCTACCAATCTTTTTTGTAGGGCGAGACGCTATTACAATATTTTCTTCTTGCTTTAGAATATTAATAATTTTAGGAATAACTTCTGTGAAGTATGGAAATGATCTATATATTTTATTGATGTTTGGATCGTTTCAGGTATTATGATTGTCAATATTATTTTCTCCTTCTGTTTGTAAGTCAGGGGTAGAAAAAATTAGTTTCTTTAAAATGTTTGGTGGATAACAGTTATTGATAAATAGGTCATATAACTTTTTTAGATTATTGTTCCTTAGTGTTGGATGACAAATTTTCGTAATTCTCTTTTTTAACATCAATACTATGTTTATGTACATAATTTCAACTAGTACACGAGCATTTCGTCCGGAATATTTTTTTCCTTTTAAATTTCCATACTCTAACAAGTTACGGTGAACGGTTCTAAACGTAGTATGATGTGGATGTCTTCTATTTGGAAATCTTTGTTCATAAAGTCGAGCAGCTGCACGAGCATTGTAATTAGTATTACCATAACATAAATGCATATCGACCAGTTCTCGTTTGGAATAATTCATTTTTTCACAGTAATTAGACACAAACAATGAATTACAAAACACGCGTAAATGCAACTGTTTTAGCAAACATAAGATACGTAACTGTCAAATGCAAAGCAATCTCTGATTTATTTAATTTGGTTATTACTGAATAATGTAGTCGTTTATGTTAATGCAAAATATTTCAAAAACGGGTGCCGAATCGAAAAAATACTAAGTATGATTTTGTTTGCAGAATTAAATGTTGAATTTAACAAAAAAATATTTCTTCAAAAAATGCAGGGACGTGCGTTTTTTTACTTAAAGTGATTAACTTAACATATTCTACGCCACTGGATGGAGCCAGTTGACTCAAACTCATTTAGGTGTACCAAATCTGAGTGTAATATTTTTTGTAGTTTATTAGGTGTCTTAAAAAAATCTTAAAAAAATTATTTCTTAATCAACCTGTATCTCGGCTGAGGAAGCATTTTCGGGAAAGCGTTTATGATCATTTTTGTCTTATTTTGAATCATAGAATCTTCAGTTTTCGTTTGTCGGTGATTTTAAAATACACCCTGTATATATATATATATATATATATATATATATATATATATATATATATATATATATATATCTATAATAATAATTTAGAATTTACATCAATTCTACATACCTAAAGACAAAATTTACGTCGATTGGGGCTTGTACTTCGATAGCGCAGTTGGTAGCGCGGTACTCTAGCAAAGTACAAGTCGTAGGTTCAAATCCTACTCGAAGTAAACTTTTTATTTATGTATTCAATAAAATTAATAAAATTTTTAATTGCATACTTACCTTTGAACTTATTCGTTTATAACAAAAGTTATAATAAATCTGGACTTGTGTATGAATTAATTTCATTCAAATACCTCGTATCATCTGCAAATATATAACATGTTGTCGCATGCGAATTTTATTGACTTGAATATGTGTATATATCTCATCATGACTAAACAATAATGACAATCTAATTTGGGTAAGTATCTTTTTCCTTTTAAAATAATATTGAATCACTATAAAATTAATAAGTGGTTGTACTATTTCCAGACTAGTATATAATTCACTTGCATCCTTTACCTAAATGCACATAAATGAATAATAATAATATTCAACGTAACCTCAAATAAATATATAAGATTCATAAGCTGACATTAATGTGTACTTTCTTTCATCTGACCCAATTTCCAACATTGATGTCCCAATATCCAAGTCAGAAGTAATTTGCATTCAAATTATTATGTGCTTGCAACTTTTTAATTTTTATTTCGATTAAAATAATAAGGCAATGGTAATTTGGTTAAAATAATTTTTAATTTAAAAGAAATAATTGAAAATAATGAAATAATTGGCGTCACAAACAAATTCAAATTTTTGGTCGAGGAGCGAGGGCCTGAAAGTAAGTTGCTAAACCCTACACCTGTCTTATAAGTTAGAATTATACCCCTTATTATAATACAAATTCATATTTCCAGCCATAACCTGCAGAGACTTAAATACAAATACAAATTCAAAACTTTCGACGCCCTACACTTGTCCTACAATCTCGGTTATGTTCCGGGAGGGTTGGGGTGGAGATCGCCGAAACAGTATTCGCCGAAAGCCTCGCGTCGCGAAGTTTTACCTATATGAGACACGCAAATAACGGTTTCTCGAAACATCAAGTACTTGCAGCGACCAGCAACCAGATTGAGATGATTGGTCACGTGCACTAGGCTTTATTTAATCAGGAAAAGTTTTTCATAAGTGGTGTTGAGTTAAAGGTTAAGTTTGTACAATCAAGAGATACCTTTAGTCTAATGGCAGCGTACGGTTCAAATTACAAGACGCGAATTGTGGACGCAAGTTTACTGGTGAGACATATGCGAATTAATCGCCACTATTCTAATTGCGCTCGCTAAAGCCTTGGACACAACTGCAGCATAATACTCTTAATGATTTGATGTGTCTTAAAGAATTGCTGGACACTTTTCGCAACAAAGTCCTTGCTCTTATCCGTGTGTATACTTTGAGGTATCTTTTCGCATTTTTGAAAAATAACCGAAAATACGTCGATTATAGAACATGTAGCTTTCAGCTTCAGAGCTCGCGTCCACGTCATCTTGCTAAATACATCGATAACCATCAGTGTATAATTATACTCGTCATTATATTTACTTAATTTCTTATACCGCAAAGACTCCGCTTGTCATAACTCAAAAAAAGGAATGTTACCCACAATGTACCTATTTCGAGTAAATTTCTCTCTACAGGTTTATGTATAGCGTACGCTACTTGTTTCTGTAACCGCGCTCTAATATCTTCCCTAGGTGCCTGTTTATAAATCCCTAAGGGGGTATTTCTGCTAAGGTAGGGCTTGTATGTAAAATAGACTTATGTGATGGTATGACAACCCCATTATCGGTAAAACCCGAAAATTTTAAAATAGTACTTTAATAAGCGGTCAGCATGCATAGTTAACCTGATTATAAAATCTAAATCCGTTTTTTGACAGATGTATTTCTGATGAGGCAGAACTTTTATATGTAAAATAATATGGAGGTGAAATCTAGCTTAAAGAAGAAGACACAGGCAATTCGCTGCATACATCACAATATTAAATAACTTGTTTGCGCAAATATATATAAATATATACAATATGATAGACAGTTTATTCTGAGTTAGTAATTTAATTTAATTATACAGCTTCGCAATTACATTGCATCTCTCTAACTAATCCAGTCTGTGCTAGCTAAAAGTCCGGATGCATGCATGTACGTAAGATATGTTTATTATTATTATCGTTTACACTCAATTGCGAAATCGTACATTCACTTTTGTATAACAACAAGTTAATTAACTGATTACGCAATACCCATTAGCTGTTTTTATTATCATTATATAGAATTTAACAGCGCATTTAAAATCAATTGTATATGTTATCTTTATCTTGATTAGATTCTTTAATATCAGAAATAATCCAACTGTTTATTAGCTTTACAAAATAGACCAAAATACGACCCTCACGTGGACATATAAAAACAACTTCCAAGGTGTCCCAGGGCATCAAACATCCAAGATAGTAAAATTTCAAAATGTTTGTAAACGCATTAATTAACACGTTGTCGAATTTCCAATTCATATAAATGAAGTTGTATAACTCTTTAATAATAAACACATATTAAGAAGCCCACGAACAGATTCCCATCTTATAAGACTACGGCCCCTTATTAGAATACAACCCCCAATGCATGAATAAATTAGGTCACAATTTGTAGGTTGAATTTAAAAAAATTTAATAATAATTGTGCAACCTACTTTCATAAAAACGAATCCCAATTAATAACAAATTAATTTCTTTTTATTCTCAGAACACTGCATATGCGCGTATTTACCTACCTACCCTCCAGGGGCTGAACTTAAAAAAAAATTCTTAATACAGCCAAAAATAATTAGGGTTGAAAATTCCATCAAGGGTTGAAAATTCCATCAAGGGTTGAAAATTCCCTCCGAAAAGAAACCATAGGGGTGAATAACTACGATCCCCACGTGGGCGCATAAAAAAGTGAAAATTGGGTTTTCCCCAGAAAATCCAAGATGGCGGAAGGTGCCGGTGTACTACTAATGCACCACCACCACCAGATTTGTATGGTTTTAGACGAAGTGTGCCGCCAGCGATCGATTCCATCATGCGATTATGGCGCGATGTCTCTTTTTGTAATTTTTGGCATTTTTTGCACCATTGACTGCTTTAGCAATTCCCGATGCGCCGCCAGCTAAAGCACCGATTTCTGATAATCCTGCGAATAACGGAATAAGAAATGGTAAAACACCTCCTTGTTCAGGTAGGGGAATAGGAACCTTAATGTTTTTCTTTCCTCCTAAACTTTTTACCACACGTTTTGCGGTTGATAGTGCTGACTTTATTGTGTCTGTGAAATCTCCGTTAGCTTTCGTTTTTTTAGCTATTGTTTCTCGTACATGCAATAAACTTCCACCATTCTTCTTCTTCTTGGACCGACGTTTACACCCTATTCCAAATTTTCTCTTTGCGTCTGCCGATTTAAAGCGTTCCCAAGCTTTTTGTTCTAAGATTTTATCTGCTCTATGTCTACTTTCTAAATCTCGGTAGTCTCTATAACTGATATCTGCAGTTTGCACTGAACATCTAATTGATTCATACCGGGGTCACCGCGTGCAATTCGTTTCCCCTAATTTTGTGCCGGGACCACAATACTGGTAACCGGGTAAATGCAATTCCACCGGAAGTTTATTGATTAGCGTATTCACTAAACTACCTGCACTCTTCCGCTTCTTATCTATCATTGTTCACCTCGAGGGATAGGACAGGGTATTTATACGTAAAATTGAGAACACAAAAACTTTATTTTTAGTAAATGCTATACATTAGATAAGCAGGACGATAGCACAATATTTCCATCAAGCATACAGGTTATGTGAATTAATATTATACTTGACACCTTCAATGTATTTATAAATGTCATCGTCATCACCGAATCAGTGGATTATATAAGATTCACCCTGTATATATATATATATATATATATATATATATATATATAGTTTGAGTTTGGTAATTGAACTAAAATGAACAAAAATGGTAAAAATTAAAAATCTGTAACAATTTAATAACATGCTAACAATATACGTTAAATATACATGAAGATATTGGTCACATGCTCAAATGTTGGGACTGGTAATGAAAGGAAGGATTCAGATTTACGCAAATATATGGTTAGTAAGCTATACAAATTTGGTATCATATTTTGGTTTGCTGTTGATACTAAGGCAAAGTACCTTGGGAATGGTTTCCCTTATTTGGGAAAGGACAAAGTAAGACCAAACAATCAGCCACTCTCGGAAGTAGTTCTGCGACTTTTAGAACCATACGTAAAGAATGGAAGAAATGTTACTACCGTCATTATGCCCAATCCGAAGAAAAACCTGGAACGGTACTCTACTATAATGATACATAATACGGGGTTTATGTTGTTGACCAAATGGTTTCCAAGTATTCTCTAAAAGCTGGATCTCGTCGATGGTCATGCATTTTATAATACACTGGACTTGGCAGCAATAAATGCATATGTGCTGTACACGGAAAAAAGATGAGTTGAATAATTAGTAAATGGATGCAAACCCCTAAGGCAGATTGAAAAGAAAACAAAAGTAGCAGTAGGAGCTACAACCAGCAGAACTACTCAAAAACGAAAACGCCGAATGTATCAAACAACCAAGCGTTAAAACCCCGGGTGTGTGCGAAACATGTCAAAAATATGTATGTGGAAAATGTGGACAGACTTACTGCAAAAAGTGCGTGTAACCAAATGCAAACTGTTTCTTTACTTGTGTAGGTTCATCGCTAAAGCTGTAGAATAGTTTTTTAATGTTGTTTAAGTTAAAATGTACGCTTTTAGTATGAGTTTCCTTTAATTTATCAGTGGGTGGGTGGGTTCGTGGTATCGTGTCGGTGGGTGACTGGATGCGCAGGTGCGTGGATGGCGGTTGTCCGGGTCATGCGCCATATGTAGTGCATCGTGTGCGTGTGTGTATGTGTGGGTGCGTGAGTGTGTGAGTGTGGGTTTGCTTGTGCGTGTATATGCGAGTGTGTATGTGTGTGCGTGTGTGAGGATGGGTGAGTGTGTGAATTTTAGTATTCAAGATAACTGCAGAACGACAACACGTACATACTTAAAATGTCATAATTAAGGTTGCTTTCATTTCTCCTGGAGCTGTTTAATTTTATAAGAAAATTTGTAGACATTTATCTGACACGTACTTTTAAACGTTTATCTAACATAGATTATTGTTTTTGTTTTTATAATCTTGCCTAATGAACGTAATAGAAAAATATTTCACTTCTTTTATTTGGTTGTTCAATTGAAACCCATCTTTGTTCAAAATAGCCTTGGAAAAAGATTTGACGTAATGTTTGTAACTATTACACAAATCAGTCTGTTTTATTTATATTTCATTGTCATTTCAAATATTGCGACTTTGAAATGGCATTTGTTTTTAAAATCCGCCCAAGTTTGATTAACGTGCGGTCATTCAATTATTGTGTGCTGAGGGTTTGCAACCTACCCAAATCCATCTCTGATTACAGACAGTTTATGAAGAAGCATCTTTTTCCTATCCAACTGTAAAGGAATGATGTCGAACATTTAGAAATGGTAAAGAAGGAACAAAAGATGCGCTGCGGCAAGTGCATTGTATAATACATAACAGACGCCAATATAGCGTGTGTGGACGGGGTTTGATTAGAGAAAATCGTTGAATTTCAATCAGAGCGATATCACAAAATATGGATGTTATGTAGGATCCGTCCATAGTATCGTACAGAAACTGGGTTACAGAAAAGTTTGTGCGCAGCGAGTTCGTTGGCTTTTGTCTTAGGGTCAAAAATGTTTGTCTTAGCAACACCTTATAGAGTACAACGAACCTAATAATAACTTTCTTTTATCAATAGTTACTGGTGATGAAACTTGGTGGCATTCTTTCGAACCATCCAGTAAATTCTTATCGATGTAATGGAAACATTCAAAGTCACCACCAAAAAAGTTTAAAGCACAACCTTCCTCGTGTATGTTGATTTTTTTTGACAACAAAGGGCTATTGTTGTTAAAGAACACATAGTGAATATTAAGGCAAATCTATACAACGAAACTCTGAATAAGTTTCATCAAGCAATAAGACCAAAATGTCTAGGAAAACTTTCCAATGGTGTCATTTTACTTCACGACAACGTGCGGCGTCTTGTCTCAAATGTAATTTGCAAAGAAAAATTGGAAGGTTTTAGAACATCTACCCTACAGCCCAGATTTCCATATCTTTGGCCCCACTGAAAAAGCTATTGAAAGGTAGACGCTTTGAATCGCACGCTCAAATACAAAACGCCGTTAAGGAGTTCTTCAACCAGCAGCTACGAGAATTTTACGAGCACGGTATAAAACGGTTGGTGAAGCAGTGGGACATGTGCCTTAATTGTAAAGGTGATTATATGTAAATTTATTTCCGAATATATTTTAGACCAAAGATTGGTTTCAATTGTACAACCCTAGTAACTTCTAATTTGTAGGTTGCACACCAGAAATTATTAATTCTTTTTCATTTCAATATTATTCGGAAGAGGTACTTAACAAATTGATCAATATAAACATATATTACTTTAGAAAATCTGTTCCTCAACCTTGACCGGGAGAAATATGCATTATAAGTGTTTTGTAACTGTGGTCCAATATTACTTAAGTTGATCGGGATACTTCCACAGTTTTTGCTTTTGAAGCACGACGTTTCCGAAACGGACTCTAGTTATGGACTAACTTCGCATTTGAGTCGAATTCACTTACTTATGATTTTCCCAAATACCTTTTTCTGTGATTTGAGCTTTGGTACCTTTCACTTAGAAATCTGACTCCTTTACCGTTGAGGCACTTAGTAATCCAATATATGTTTTTTAGAAAACATATTAAACTTTTTTATGGTTGCGCAGTAGTTTATTGCGCATGTTGCATCGTAATCTATCTCAGGCGTATTGCGCCTAAGCTCTTCACGCACACTACCTTGGTTTATCGGATTTCCTGCTAATGCGACGTACATGGCTTCTCGCCTTTGCGAATATCGTTCTTGTATACCTGAGTTCTCACTTTGAGCGATGTACTGCTTTCTCTCCTATGTACGATCTGCCGCATTTGAATGGTGAGTTGTATACACAATTGTTAGAATTTTAGTCTTCATTGTGTGTGTTATTTTGTTAGGACTCCCCTAAGCGTTTTTGTCGATTTAAAGGCAGTGCGTATTTTGTATTTGTTGCCTATCCTCCGTATTTTGTCCGAGGTACCTGGTATATATAGTATTATCGTTGTGCATTCAGGTTCTTCTTTTTTGGTTACCCTTTGTCTATTTAGGTTAGGTGTTAGGTGTTAGGTGTTTTGAGCTCTATCGTATAAGTATCTTGCCACGCATAACTTCACGCTTTTGTGGTGATTGGAGTTGTAGTGTAGGTACCTCCGCGTGTGGGTGGGTTTCCTGTATACATTTATCGTGAAAGTGTTGTCATTCCTGTGTACAAGTACATCCAGGAATGGTAGTTTTTATTCCGACTCTAATTCTATTGTAAATTTTTTGGAAAGTGTGCGGCTATTTATATCATCTAGGAATTTATTCAGTTTATACTTGCCGTTTTGTCAGACTACGAAGGTACAATCCAATCTACGTATCTAAGCCACATCCTTGGTTTTTTCGTGAATTCGGTGATAGCGGAGAACCCATCGCCATCCTAAACTCTTGTTGGTCTTCTACTTGGAAGTATGTTGCTCTAATGGATATTGTCGTAAGTTCCATTATTATGTTTAGCAAAAGTTGCGTGGATTCGTCTAACGCTTCATCCTTTTTCAGCATGTCCCTTATAATAGTTAGTACCTTATCGGTGTGCACATTTGTGAATAGGCGCACGATGTCGAAGCTGACCAGTATTTCTTCGTGGTTTGGTTGGAAGTTTCTGGTGGTTTCTACGAAACGCTGCGTATTTTTGACCATAAACCCGGTTTTTCCCGATAAGCGCATGATGATGTCTAGCAAATAGTGTGCTAATGAATGACAAGGCAAATTTCTCAAGCACATAATTGGTCTCAGAGGAATTCGTTCCTTCCTCGTGAATTTTGGTAGACCGTACAGATGCAGAGATTTGCTGTAGTATTATTTATCTGGCAATCGGGGAAATTCTCGTTTGTTTTTGCCAGCATCTGGTATATCCGTCTTTCGATTGATGGTATAATGTCTTTGGGTATCTGTCTGTATTTTCCCCGTCCAGTAGTTGCTGGCTGTTACTATTTAAGCCTTCATATCCATAGGCAATTGTTGAGGAAATAACCGCTCTCAATTTCTAGGTTAAAGAGGTTAGGTTTAGTTCGCCTAGACGAATCTAGGACTGATCTAACCTTACTTCTGTATTGTTTGGCTTCTTCAGGACCTAATTTCATAGCTGTTTCTTAAACTGTGGTAGTAGTTATATAGGGCCGGTTGTGGCTCAGTTCAAAAAATAGAACTTGACATTTTCAGGTCAAAGTTTATTGGCTTGCAGGGTATCCTATTACAATTATTATAAATCTAAAAAATAGAATCAGTTCGTGGAAACAAGAAGAATGACAGGTTGTTGTCTTTGTTAAAAAGTAGGTCAAGGTTAAATGGTTCTTGCATTGGCTAAATTGAATTAAAGTCAAATAGTTGTGTAAAAGTAGATCAAGGTTTTGACAAGTTGAAACTTGCTCTGGTAGGTAGGTACTCAAAGTCAAGGACACATTTTTCTTATATTAAGGGTGAGTTAGCAACTTGTAATTGTTAAACATAGAATTAGCAGGGTTAAACCGAAGCACCTATTGCAAACCCATTAAATATGTTCGTGACCTCGAGATATCTAAAAGGATAAAGTGATGGTTGTGGCTGTAATTAATACTAAGTATGGTAAATGTAGTGATGGAAACAGGTGATTTTAAATGTGCAATGCCTCAGCGCTTTTATGAGTATTTCAAAGAAGAAAAACGCATTGAAGAATTTAAAACGTTGCTAAACATGAAGGATTTGTCTAGTAGTTTAGGGCGGTTGGAAAAACAACAACAAATATAATATTTTGTCTCTAATAGTAGTAGTGCCACAACCCTACTATATGAAAATAAGGATATAATAAGCTATCGATTGGAGTTTCTTTAATCCTACAATCTAGCGTCTTTCTATGAAAAAGTTCCTAACTACCGTCGTTTTCGTGAGGAAGAATTTCTATGGTAATGATGGTGACATTTATAAAGACATTGAAGATGCCATACATGGAAAGTATAATATTAATTTACATAACACTGTATGCTTAATGGAAATTTTGTATTATCTTACTGCTTATCTAATGTACAGCATTTACTAAATATTATCTTAATAAAGAAATATTACTATAATTTTTTCCTTTGTCTCGATTTAAGTATAAGCCCTATGCTTTATCCATCCAGGTAAACAAGAATGTTAGCTACTTCACTTCTTCAGCATCTTTTGGCTTCAAAATTTCCTGCACATGTGGGTTTTAGAAAACAACCACCTGTTTCTGAGAAATGGATTCTAATTTTGGCCTGTATTTGTTCTGTTTTGAGCTGTTTTGAGTTGTTTCTTGGGAAACTGGCATTAGTTTTTAGAAACCGGTATCAGTTTTAGGAAATCAGTACCTATTTTTTAGGAATTAGCTATGAAGGTGCTTCATCGATGTTACAGCAGTTCAGCTTTATATCCCACTTCACAGAATTCACATCGAAGTTCTAGTTATCCTCATTTCAGTAACGTTTTAAATTATGACTTAGTTGAGTTCCTTTCAAAATAACTGATTTAAAAATTGGAAAAGTTAAATAACCACTCTTTGTGTTGATTAAATCAGCAAAGCAACAGAGAACCCATAAATCTTTTAATGCTTTTAACGATGACAAAGCTTACTACTTTGCATTGATAAAATGTGTAGCCTTTATTTTGTAAACAGCTATCAAAGTAATTTGGGGACCCAATTATATGTATGAATGAAAATTTTATTAAACTGATATAAATAAATATCTTTTAATCATTTTCTTCCCAAGGTCGCAAAAAAATTGTTTACATGTCTGAAATTTGACGCAGCTCCATGAATTAAGTAGTATAACACAAAACGAGTTTTTCAACATCTGAACGAGCCGATTGAACCTGAATTACTCAATTTACAGAAGGTATCCGGACATTTAACTTAGATGATAGAAATATCTTTTAAAAATAAAATTGAAATATTTCATTCAGATGTGAAACAATTTCTAAATAAAATTTTACTGTAAAATCACCCTGAATTATACTTGATCTAGACAGAAAATTTTAAACTAAAAAATTAATGTCACAGGTCGCAAAAAATTTGTATTACATGTCCTAAATTCGACACTGGTATACGAATTAAGTAGTAAAACCCTTGGTAACTTTAATTGTTGAAGTGGTTGTTGGTACGATAATAGTAGGGGCGCTATCTTGGATTTTGACGTCACAAGACCGCCCACGTGGGAGACCGTATTTTAAACCCCTAAGGTTTCTTTTCAGAGGTCTTTTCATCCCTAATTATTATTGTTTTAACACCCACGTGTGAGACCGTATTTTCTACCCCTATGGTTTCTTTTCGGAGGGCTTTGTCAACCCTTTTCATCCCTAATTATTTTTGTTTTTACTCGCTCACGTGTAGGACGTATTTTTCACCTATTTTATGGCCGCCCGCGTGTTGGACGCGTTTTTCTACCTCTATGGTTTCTTTCGGAGGTCTTTTTCAACCCTTGATGGAATTTTGACCCCAATTAGAGCCCTTTTGGTTGTGTTAAGAATTTTTGTCGGTTCACACCTATGGTTTCTTTTCGGCAGTCATTTTAACCCTTGATGGAATTTTACCCTAATTACCGCCTCTTTGGCAGTTTAGCCCCTAGAAGGTAGGCAAATGCGTGTACAATGTTCTAATAAGGAGGCCTAATAGCTTGCAAGACACGTGTAGGGCTTTGCAACTTGTTCTCGGGCCTTCGCCCCTGGCTGGAGGTATGGGGACCCTAACCTTATAAGACAAGTTCAGAGCTTAGCCTCTATCGTGGGTCCCCTTGGTGTAATTGTATGCGGGTTCTAACTTAATCTTACAGCTGTAGGTCGGCCCCGCCATACAAATTGTATTCTAATAAGGTGGTCCTAGCCTTGTAAGACAGGACTTGTATCAGGGTCTGCGCCCTGGCTCCTTTGAGTTAAAATTGATTTTAGCGCCATCTAGTGGCGTTAATGAACATGTTCTATAATAGAAGTTGATAATGCACACCTCTCTTGCTCTCTCGTTTCTCTCTCCCTCTCGGCTCTTACACACACACACACGCACACGCACACGCACACGCACACGCACACGCACACGCACACGCACACGCACACGCACTTGCACACGCACACACACACGCACACGCACACGACACGCACACGCACACGCACACGCACACACGCACACGCACACGCACACGACACGCACACGCACACGACACGCACACGCACACGCACACACACGCATACACACGCACACGCACACGCACACGACACG